>JACDOX010000011.1:2502817-2611869 GCA_014549065.1 Cardinalis cardinalis | reverse complement strand
GGCTTGAGTGTCTAAACTTAAGCTCCAATTTTAGTTTTCCCTTAGAGAATTGCCTATTTTCCACAGAAACTGAAATAAAACCCCAAACCAGAAACACCAGGTTTTTGGTTATGTGAAGATACTTACAAGCCYTTTGTCCTCTATTAGGCCACTGATTTTCACCAGCTCTGTCACTCATTTCTTTGGTCAGCTACAGACAAAATTGCCCAGCAAGTTCAAGAGTGGAAGAGGGAAGAAAAGCCAACAATGCCACCACACATMCCACTGGATCAAAGCCACCAGCCCTCTCCCAAGCATTTCCCTCATCATAATGAAAGTTGYCTCACTATGTTTCACTATGAAACTGCTCACACAGGAGGGAGCAGGCACTGTCAGTCTCCATACTACCCAGGCAGAGGAACATCAAGTTACCCAATCAGACRTGCTGAACAGAGGTAACCCCCCCTACATCAGCCAGTCTGGATTACAGTTTTAACACATAAAATGAGAAAAAAAGTTAATTACTTAGAAAGGCCTGTCTGGCCAGAGGACTTTCCTCCATTTTTGCCACTTGCAGTTACTGAGCATGTTGGACACTTGAAGAGATTTGATTAATTTCATACCCAAGTGTTTCAAATAAGTGGAGAGCATTTGCTTATGAATGCCCAGTTTTAACATTTTAGCATTTGCAAACTTAGTAACAATTGTGGTAAAAACTGGTGTGACAAAAGACTATAAAGACACAAAATAGAGACATTATTTTTCTTTTTATCTAGAGGGGGGGAATTTCTAAGGAAAAATCCTGCTCCTGGTTTAGCATTATAGCAAATGCTTAAATGGCCTTCATAGATTTGTACCTCAGTCTAAAATTTGGTACTTAACATTTTACTTCACTATGATTCTATTTGAGTATTAAAATTGGGCTAAACTATAGATGAGATAAATTAAAAAAAACTGCATTGAAAGAAATCATATAACTCAAYACTTACTTCAGGATTCAGGAAAAAATGGACATTCACTTGTCTTTGCTCAGATTGAATGATTTTCAATTTTAGGACAACAGAAACAGCACTTGGAATTCCTACTCATCCTGAATTTACTCCATCATTGTTAACTGTTAGCAGCCTTGCAAGACATAATCTCACACAGAGCTCAGCTTCTACTTTWARGTGCCAAAAAAAGCTGTAATTCTTAATGGAAAAGTAGGTTTTGAGGTTTACTAGAATCTAAAAGATCATTCTTTGGGACATGAGGTATTGCTATCAAAGATCAATGGAAATGCATTCATCAAAGTTACTGAAATCACCCTAAGTTACAGGAATGCAACAAACTGGGATCTGTGGCATTACCTTACTAAATCAGTTACCCATCAATCCAATGCTTACTTGTATTTTCAGGTGCCTCAAATCACTCCAAAAACACTGTAGAARGCCTGGCTGCTACAGGGATTATAATTTTAAGCCTCATTGTCTCCATTAATTTCTTTTTTACTTGAAGGTTCAATGTTTTTGTCATTGATACACCTGTCTACCTGCCAGAGAATCTCRGGCTCTGTGGTTATCATTTGGCAGAAGGTTCCACAAATGGTAGTAAATTTACTCTGCCAGTKGTAAATATAAGAGTACCTTTGTATGTTTCAGATTTTTTGTATTTTAGGTACATCAAGCATCTCCTTAAAATACCACCYGATTGCCTTTCTCTATACCCTGATTTCACATCTCTTTCATACACTTCTTCAACTCCTCTGTGAAACAAGGTGTCTCTGTCTATTCTGTTTACACTCCTATGGAAAACTTTCATTACTTCTAATCATTTCTGTAAGGAKTCTATAAGCAGGAAAAATGTTATAAAAACAGTGAAACAGGGGAGAGTATTTTTATATGTATATTAAAAATGTGCATGTACATGTTTCTGTGAGCATATGTGTACAGACAGAATAGCTGAAGCATTAGCACTTCAGGGGAATGACGCCCCAAGACTCACAGAACATCTGAATCACAGGATTATTGTATTAAATATTATTGCTTCTAAAACTTCAGCTCTGTAGATAGGTGAATATTTTATGTCAGTGCATATATGTACTTCTGCACTCCCACCCATGCACCCACACATTATGCCTTAAGAAACCTTAGGCATGTGTAATAAAGTATGCTACATCTACAATGTAGAATTAATTTTATTATTGCTTATATTCCCATTTAGACATCCAGTCACACTTTGACCATTGCTGCAGATAAAGAGGACTTTGGTGAGTTTTTTGAAGGCCCTTTCCATCCCTAATTCTTAGGGATGCATTAAGAATGCATTAGGGATGCATTTTTTTCACTTTTAAACTAGCAATATTGTTCCTAATGCACTTTTGTTGACATATTCCATCTATCATTACACTGCCAGTTTACCTAGTTTTGTGAAGTCTCTTTTTMAGGTRTTTTTCACACTCTATTGCACTTCAGGTGAGTTTTACCATCATTTGAAATGCATTTGACAGTATTCATAGTGCAGCTCTGCAGTCATCACTTGGCTGGCCTTTTGCCAGCATGGTACCTTGGWATTGACCTGTAGTCCTTGCTTTTCTATAGCTTGCTGTTCCCTAATCATGACTCCCTCACCTCATCATACCTAATTTCAGTAACAGGCCCCACTTCAGGGGTTATGACAAAATTTTTTAGTTTTTAAAAGACTGAATAAATTGCTTAAGGCCATTTTACTTTAGATAYGGCTATGCTAGCATTTACAATGAAGTGTCAGTAGATTGAAAACACCAGTTTCTTTTACAGCATCCATGTTGATCTGTGAGTATTGCAGCTCTTCCCGTTCCTATTGCTTTCTAACAACTTCCTTTAATTATTGCTTCATTGTCTTACTGAATAGTGACACTAGACAAACTTGTTTATAATTTCCACAGTTGTCACAGAGTCTTTGTTAGACATAGGACTGAATTTTGCTACCCTAAGGTCTCTTCTAAAATAACACTGTGCATTTTGTTATCAGCAAAACCATTTWCTTGTGCTTCCAGGGAATACTTGGTGGAACAGCAGCCAAGTTTTCTTTTAAATAAGCTGCAGCTTAATTGCACCAGCTTGTTCTAACATCTCTTCTTTTGACACCTTAGTCTTACAAGGTTTCAGCTTTATTAGCTGGAAAACAGATATTACCAGTATTTTCTGTATTCAAAAAGAACAAAAGAAAATAATTTTATTTGAAGACTTCATCTACCTCCTTTACAACATTAAGGGGATGTAGGTATGCCTGGGAGAGAGGGAAGAGAGAAATCTAGATCCAAATCTCCCATCTGTGCCCATGATCCAAGGACAACATGGTCCCAAAATACACAATCCAAAGTGTCTTTGGATTTTGGCAATAAATACCAAGAAACAAAATTACCAAAATTTAATTATTGTCATTGAAGAACATTGTTTGTAGGCAAACCCTTTCTAATTTTCTCAATTTCTATATACTCTACATTTTTCTATATACTAACCCAAAACATAGATTGATCAAGTTTTTTACTAATAATCTGTAACAGTTAAGCCAGAGGTTTTCAGGACAACAACTGTGAATTTTGGAGTCTAGATTTCATCAAAATTCCTACTTTAACTGAAACCTCCTCATCTGCAATTGTCATGCATCTCACTGGAATCTGGAATACCTGAGGAAGAAAACAAAGCCACAAGGAAGAATTGGTGTCACCACTGCTTCTGAGTGACTGAATTTTCTTGGACACTGAAAGGAGAACACCTGCTTGCTGTTTTGAGAGCAAGCTGTCCTGGCTTCTCTGAAAGCTTACTCCAGGAGGGGGCTCACAGGTGTGAAGGCATCTCTAGTCAGCCCAAAATAACACTGCCTGGAGGGAAGCAGATCTAAAGCTCCTTAAGTCTCTCTTGCTACCTAGACAGCTCTTGTTTTCGCCTTTACAGGTTCTGCTCCAGGGTGCTAATTTTCCTCACACATTGTAGAAAGAGCAGATCCACCTCCTTAAGGAAAGCCTTACTGGGTGAAAGAACACCTTGTAAATCCTCCTTATGACTGCAGACTGAACTATTTATTACTGTGTAAGCATATAGATTACATCCAAATCTGTATCTTTAGCTCTCTCCCCTCGCTCCTGCAAAGTCCTGGCAAGATCCCACACTAAACCTGCCAATGATTTTCTTAAGGCAATAACACTTTTGCTAACTTGGAATTTGATGTCTATTCCCCCCCCCCCCCTTTCTTCCCCTTACAGCATTAGCACTGTTGCTAATTTGGGAGACTGTGTGTGTAATAAAGTTTTGTAAACTTCCATTGCAGCTGCCAACTAGAGATCTGCTTCATGTCCACAGGTGAGTGGTGCAGTGATGAAGGATTTAAGCACAAGGAGGAAGGGTCAGCCCAATGCACTAAGGAGGATTTCTGCAATCAGAGGAGGAGAGGAAGCTGGTGTTCTGGATGGAGAAGGACCAGAAGGAGTTTCTTTAGAGGTAATGCAGCAAGGAATGGAACCCTTTGGCCCAGGACTAGCCTAGAAATGTTTGATCTGGACAGACTGCATCTCTTGTTAG
The DNA here is from genome assembly GCA_014549065.1 of Cardinalis cardinalis. NCBI lineage: Eukaryota > Metazoa > Chordata > Aves > Passeriformes > Cardinalidae > Cardinalis > Cardinalis cardinalis. Next base: position 2,607,349 of record JACDOX010000011.1, on the reverse strand, counting down.
AAGATTAAAAACAGCAAGAAACATGAAATCTCTTACTTARTCAGCCATTCTTCTGTGGGAAGCAGGACTCAAAAAAGACTAGGAAATAAAAGGGTCAATCCTGCCTCTTAGTCAGGATTACTCTTAGTTCCTATTGACTCTTGTTTTGATTTTCAGGGAATGGCAATTTGGTCAGTTGCTCTTCTGTGCCCTCTTTCTTTGAAATTTTAAACAAAAATGAACAAAAGCTCATTTAAAAAGTCAATTAATCAAAGCAAGGCAGAGGTATAGCTCCATTAAACTGTACAAGACTTTGGACAGGCATGCTTGCTGAATATTCATAGCAAACTCTTCCACCACCTCAGTCTGATAATCCCTGTTTATTCAAAAGCAAACTTATAAGCCACTAGATAAACTAATCAAAGGACTTGCTCTATAGATTTGTCATATACTGTTCATGAAGTTGGACATTTATGCTATTCCTTTGAGTCATTTCATACCAAAATGGAGCTCTAGCCTAGCATTTCATTAGATTCAGAAGCAATATAGGCTGAAATAAATGAATAAAGGCAGAAAAGTATTGAATATTTTGCAGGCAACTTTCCAATYGGAATGTTTTTCATTTCTGTTCAGAATTCAAATGTTGCTTGTGTTTTACCAAAGAGAAATGTGAATCTACACATATTTCAATTCCTTTCATGGAGCAGTGACTCTAGAAAGTTGCCTAGATACAGAAGATGACTTAAGGTAATAGAAGGAAAGTGTCATAGTCACTCTTAATTTCACAGAGCAGCTACAGCAACAGGAATTTACCAGCAAATAACATAGTGGCCTGGAGGTGAACATATGGTATTTGTCATACTGCTCAGCTGTGAAACTTGCCAATACGGCCATAGGAGGGAAAAAACCCCAAACCAAAACAAAAGAAACCATGTCAGTGGAGTGTATTACTAATTAGATGTAGGTAAACCATGTTATCAAAGACTGGAAGCTAAATTAAAAGATGAGTGTAGAAAATTCTGAAAATTTGCATTTAAAATGCAAACAATATCTCCTTTTATTGCAGGAGGCCATGTGATTGCTCATGGTAAGAAATTGAAATAATTGAAATTTAGAAAGTTTAATTATACCCTAGTGCAGCAAATAAGAATCTTTATCTCATTGTACTCATATGAAGGATGGTGTGGGCGAGCATATGGATCTTAGAGATGATTAAATTAGTGACTAATTTACTGCAAAAAGAGAAGAAAACAGACATATAAATAAAAGCTGGAAACAAAAAATGTCTTTTCTTTTGCAGATATGACTAAAACTAGAACATACACAAAATTTGATATTTTAGGTAAACATAGTAAGGCTCATATTTAATACAATTTCCCTTATATTTTAGCAAAAYTTGTACCTGATTGGATAAGGGTGGTGGATCTTGCTTCTCTGCTAATGAARTCTATGACTAACAGATGGGTGGTTGTGTTTGAAATATCAATTTTCACTCACTGTGAGACTTTTGATGGGTCAGCCACTCTCTGTTCTTGGGAGGATGATAACACRGGTAGGATGGCTGGGCRGGCACTGGAACAGGTTCCCCAGCAAGGTGGTCTCAGCACCAACCTGACAGAGTTCAAAAAGTGCTTGGACAATRCTCTCAGAAACAAGTGTGACTCTTGGCATTGTCCTGTGCAGGGCCAGGACTTTGATGGTATTTGTGGGTCCCTTCCAACTCAGCATACTCTGTGACTGTGATAATAATGCTCCTTTCTTGGAAGGATAGAATTTACCTTTTCAGAACACATAGAAGCTACTGCAGCAGAGACACTTTAGAAAATGTGTCAAAAATTAGGGTCCAAAAGTCTTATGTAGGCTGATAAACAAAGGAAGAAGTTTTCCAAAGTGCTCAGTTGGCAATAATTTCCCTTCAAGAGACAGCTGATGAGAGCTCAGCACTGTCAAAAAGAGGTTACTTAGTTAAGCATGTATGTTGGAAAGTTTCCCTCACGTGCATGAGATTGCAAAAATGAGTGTCTTCCTTCCTTAAATCAAAGGCAGGGTKAAAATAACACTGACTGAAATGATGGTTAACTGCTTCATCTCTATAATTTATATCATTTATATAATTTACTGCCACAAGACTTATTGAGGCTAAGGGCCAAGTATAATGTGCTGCACATGCAAAGTGGCCTTGGTTTAAAAATACATATTGGTTATCATAGGATGATGGTGTAATTCCGGCCAGGAGGTACCTTGGGAGGTCTCCAGCCCAAAGCAGGGCCAGTGCTGGGGCCAGAGCAGGCTGCCCATGGCTTGGACCAGCTGGGGCTTGAAACCCTCTGAGGATTAAAATGGCACAGATACTCAGGGTGCCCTGCTCCACTGCCTCCCTCATAGGAAGACAGTTTCTGTTTTTCCACAGCCCAAAACTCTCATTTCAACGTATACCTGATGCCTCTTGTCCTCCGACCCTGCGCTGCACTGCAGTGGGGAGCCTGGCTCCATCTCCTGCTTGTAGGGACTGTGAGGTGCCTCAGGTGCCCACAAAGCCCTCCTCAGCTCTTCAAGTGGGGCCTGTGGTGGTAAAAGCCAAATCTCTTGATGACAACAGACAGCTAAAGCCCCTTCTCCAAAGTGTCAGGATCCAGCAGAAAAGCACCAGGACCTCTTCTGGCCTTGGCAGAGGTGCCTGTGCAGAGCAGGGGTCCCAGGATCTGCCAAGCCCCCATCAGGCCAGGCCAGGACACATTCTGTTCCTGAGGAAGGGGGATCTCCCTCTGCCGTGCCTCAGTGCCTCCTCCTGGTGCTGCCATGAGTCTGGGATGCCTCCCCAGGCACAGCTTTCTGTCCCCACCTGCCATGGGGCACTCACACCCTTTGCAGGCCTCTGGATGGAGGCACAGCCCCCTGCCTTTTCCAGGAGTTGGACACCTCCAATCTTCCCTGCCATGGGTGCCCCACAGCACCCACCTGGACCCTCCTCTCTGCTCGGGGCTTGGGAGGGGCCTCTCAACATCTCCCACAAGAGATCTTACACAAAGCCTCCAGTTCAGCATTGAAAGAACATGAACCAAACTTCATTCTTCCTGGCATCGTTTTATATTGACCTTATATTCTGGAAATTGTAAAATCAGTCATGGTTAGATGAACTCTCTCTCTTCTCTAGTGTGGGCTGGATCCTGAAAGCAGAGTTACTAAGTTTTGGTGGGGAAAACTGCCCAAAATAGTCTAAGAGATACAGCTTTTATTTGCTGATCTTATGTTGTTCTTTGGGCAAGGGGAACAATATCTTAGCTTTGTGTTGGGACAAGTTCCCAGTTGGTTCTGGCTGGCAGGACTCCAGTAAGAGTCCCTGCCCCTGAAGGTATTTAAAAAATGTGTGGATTTGGCACTTAGGACATAGTTAAGTGGTGAACTTGGCAGTGCTGGGTCAGCAGTTGGACTCGACAACCTTAGAGATCTTCTCCAACCTAAATGTTTATATGATCTTATTTCTTCAACTCCTCCTGGGATCAGACCTCCTGCTCTCCTCCTCCTCCCAGGGACAGGCACAGCCATCACCCATGTCACCTCCACCCCTGGGGATATGTCAGAGGCAATGGGCATCTGGGCTGTGGCCAGAGCATCCTCTGTCCTTCAGCATGGCCCTGCTCCCGGACAGCCTTGCAGCAAGACTTGCTTGGCCAGTGCCACCCCTACTGCCAAGTTTTAAACTGGTTTGGCTAAACACCAATAATTTTGGGTATGAACTCTAGTAAACTGGTTTAAATTCAGCCTGCAGTGACTCAGCTGGCATTCATAAACACTAGCATAACAAAAAACTAATTTTAAATCCATCATCGTGTGTACAGTTGCATCAGTTTAATCAGAGCTGCTTCCAGGCAGACTTAAGCTAAGCTGGCTCTGCTTGGTTGCAGCAGAGCCTGGGTCTGGAAAYGCTCATGAGCAGATACAAGACAGACCATCAGTTGCAATTATAAAGTACTTCAGCTCAGGTATATTCRTGCTGCAGGGTATAAATTAATCACCCACTGCCACGCCTTTCTTCGTGTGCTTTTGGGGGAGCTAATGAATGCTTCCCTCCAAAACACCTGCTGCCATCCAGGCTTAGGGCCTGCTGTCCTCTCGGGAAGGCTTGTGAGCTGGACAGAACACTACCCACTTCCATAAAATAATTACAATTCTCAAGAAAAACACAGTGATGTTATCATTAAATTGGGACCAAATCCAAGGTAATGGAGAGCACRGAACAAGCGGTCCCCTTCCACCGGCTCAGATGCCTTTCTTGGCATTAATTGGGAGTGCGTCAGCAGGGGAGGTAACTCTGTTAGCTAAATGAATAACGTCACCGTTCTCAGGTTGTCTGTGCCAAATCTGTGTTTAATCGGCCTAACTTGGAAAGGCTATAAAGGATCATTTTATTAATCTTTAAGGTCAGGATTTTGAATTATTAAAGAAACTGGCTGATAATTGGGGCAGGAGGTAGAGTCACGCTCACCTTTGAAATCACAGCATCAGCAAAACTTTCTTGAGACCTATTACTGGATTCAAAGGGACTGAGACATGCATTTAGACAGAAGAATTGCATTTTCTGTTGAATGATTTAAAATATAGCAGTATAATCCATGTGGGTTCTGCATGTTTTACCATTTGCCGAACTGAGTTGTCCGTGCTGATTTCATTGCTTWAGAGACACAGGTACAGCACTGTAACCAGACATTAAACATTTCCTGACTCCCATTAAATGGAAATCATTAAACGTGAAGCCCTACCAGCCTGAACAATTGTACTGAGCTATAAAACAYGACTTTGAGAGTTTGGCCTCAGAACACCTCAGGGATGCAGGCAGAGAAGAGAGAGTGGATTGCCTCTCCTGTTGAGACTACCTCTTGACAGTGTGAGCGACCTCCCTTCTGCACTRCCACAAGCTTCCTTCCCCTCATGAGGAAGAGCTGTCCATTCTGTATGTGGCTCCCCTGGACAGGAGGCAAGCTGCAAAACTTCATGACCTTTATTCATGAGCTGCCAGTCTCATTTCTTGGTGTCCCTTCTGTAGGCTGAGTGATTAATAAGGAGTTTAGGCAGCGTCCATCCTGAAAAATGTGAACACTATGAGCTTCATTCCCTTTCCATTTGTCTAAGGATCTAAACTCCRAACAGGTGGGGAAACGCAGATCATACACCACAGATGCAACAGAATGATTGGAAGTAGAATGAAGGAAGCAACATCCCCTGAAAATCTGGTCTAGTCCTCAGGCCAGTTGGGATAAAATCTCTATGGTTTAAAGCAAATTTTAATGCCACTTTATTGTTGTGACCTCAGTTCTACAGCATGGAGTTATAGGTTGTTCTAGTTCACCTTATTAATGGGGAGTGAAATTCACTGCAGCTCTGCTCAGAGCAGCAATGCAGCTATGGCTGACAGAAATTCTCACAGCATAATAACCCAGGCATTTAACTAAAATGTTGTAACATCAATCACCTATTGTCATTAAAATCCATGGTAATGTCTGAAGTGTTGTAAGTTTTCTTTCCTTCCCTTGTCTCCACATGCCTGTAGCTGAAACTGCAATCCAGCTGTATGAAAGAGGAAAAAATTATATTCCTATTGTTATATTCCTTGCTGACCTAATACCAATGTTATCATATTGGATGTGAAATCATGCATCCAGACTTCATTTTCTTTTAATAAGAGCAAAACACTTGCTATGTACTTTCTTCTACTCAAGAATTAAATTGTACAGAAGGGATATATATCTCCTAATAAACTCTTTTTTCATTTTTCCACTGCCTCTACTTTCTCAGTATCAGCCTTTGAAAAACACTTTAATATTTCTCTGAATGAGAATATTCTTTTTTTTTCCATTGCCTGAGCTCTTTCCTTTGTATAAATCAAGATGTTTGGAAAGGCAATATGCTTTCAGATTATTAGAAAATAGTTACATTATTGTTTTTGAAAAGGCCAGCAGCCACAAGATGTTATTAAATGCTTTTCTGAATATATTTWATATTCAATTAAAAGGCAGAAGACATGGTTTAAATCAAATTTAAGGATGGGTAGACTCCTTTGGGAAATGCCATCTCCTAAGACTTTTAGCCATAAGGGCAGTAAGCTATTGGAATATGATTCCAAAGGATATAAGCAGCATTTTATTGTCTGGAGACTCTAATTCTAGAYTGGAAACAAAACCCTAGCCCCTCACTTTGGCAAGGAGAGGATTTCATTCTGAATATTTTCTGAACACAGAATTGAACAAAAGTGCTTGGACTTGCCATGGTTTTCATGAAAGGACTGGGGGGTATTTTAGGGACTGTTTTGTGTAGGTTGGAATTGATGTTCTGTTTTTTTTAAAACCTCTGAATTCCACAAGTATTAAATTTAATCTTCTAAAATATGTGTATTTTCTATCTGGGAGTACATGGTGCTTTACAGCTATTGATAAACTAAGTTTTACCAGTCCTTTGAGATAAGTAACCATGTGCTTCCTACAGATGCAAAAATTGAGGCACACAACACAAAAGTAATTCTCCAAGAACCACAGAAAAAGTAAAAATATAATTTTCCTGTGATTCTTCAGCACCACTTCCAGCCTGACCAGATACTTGACTGTCAGCAGTGTTACCTACCTTTCAGTCTGCTGGTGAGATACATGAGATACAACCCTGTGACACACAAAAAGAAAATTAAGTTACAACAGGATGTGGGGAAAGGGATGCCGTGCTTTGGCCAACATAGTAACATAGGTTACTAGGCCAGATAATGGAAAAAGGGATAAAATCACACTAGAAAAAAACAATTACTTTGAAAAGTAGAAGCTAAATGAGAACAGTAGTAGTAGAGGCTAGAAAGGACAATGTTTGACAATAGTCTTGAAATAAGATTTCCTACTTCTAGCAAGGCAATAATGTAATTACGTGAGAAGGAATGACATTATGTCATTTTTGATCCCACAGACATGAGACAAAAACAGAGATAGAAGGCACTTTGGTGAGAAGCGTGTYGAAATTAGTTTGTTGATTTTTCTCTGATGATTTCTGGTCACTAGTATTTTAAAACAGGAAAAGCAAAAAGACATGTTTAGCTTTATGCAGGTATAATTGTTCATAATTGCTTTTGATTTTCATTCATCAGCACTTATACTTAGAAATACACTTGACCTGAAGTTCAATGTCCATAAACAGGGTTTACTCAGCAGTTGACCTGTCTCATCTCCTTGCTAAGAAATTACTGGCTGGAATGATATTCTGAGCTCTTCATTTTTACAGTGTCCCTGACCATGGTTCTGAAATGCTTTAAAAATTCATTTACAACTCGGGAATGAGTCACTGCAGCCCTTCATTATATATGGAGAAAAAAGGTCTAATGACTTCCACTGGGATGATACTGCGTTCCAGTAGAAGAACTGTAAAATCTATTTCTGCTTATGGCACTTCTGGTTTTTAACTCCTTCTTCTGACTCTCTTGCCTCAAAGAACATTAAAAATTCCTAAGAGGCACTTAAGCATTTTTTTATATCCATAGCAGCCAAYGGAAACCCATTTTAAATGCTCTCCTAAAACATTTTTTGGGAAAAGAAATTTTCAAGCTGTAGAGGAAAAAAATCACCTAAAATATCCTACCAAAGAAAGCCAGTTTATTTATTAAAACAAAAGACCATCAAGCAAACRTTTCTGCTGAACTCATATAATAAACATTGACAAATCTTAAGCTTCTTGTTTGCAGGTGCACATGGGTGTGGCCATATTAAACTGATCACCACATATGGTGGCACATTCAGCAGTACTGGAGAAGATTCACTCACTGATGGTACCTATTTCTTATATAGCAATAGTTACTTTAACCTTTTATTTTAAGAGTGATGTAAATTATTGTTGGATATATACTAGTTAAATATAAATGTATCAAAAGATACCCATGGTAACTGTTAGTAGCTATCAACTCAGTTATCTGTATTTGATTCAGCATCCTGGTACTTGTACTTACATCATTTCAAAAATGCAAGCATGCATTTTCAATGGTTGCATCATTTTCTTTTAGTTACTTCGCCTACAAACTCAATGCTTAACATGAATAAATGTCTGCTTTGAAAAAGGAAGAAAAGGAATAATGTACATATTTCTTGTTTGGGATAACTGYTTTCATTTCAGCATGTATTCAGTTATTATTTAATGTGTATTTAATCATGCAACAAATCTGGCTTCACCTTTCAGATTTCCTCCATGACTGTTTCTGTGCCACAGTTCTCTGTCCTGGTCTCAGGTTTTTACATGGTAAGCAGCTTGAGGAGGGAAGTTTTTTATGGCTAATGAAGTGATTGCTGGTGTTTTGATGACCTGTAAGGGCTCATTTGGTAAAGAAACTAGAAATCTGGTATAATGCTCTTGTGAATTTGCCTATTTCTGCAGTAAAGGACGCTGGTCACTCACAACAACTTTGACATGGAAAAGGACTATTAAAACTTGTCCATGGACACATTTCAGGCTAAAACTTAGGTATTTCCAGTTACTCCCCATGTGACAGGAATGAAGGAAATTCCAATTCATTTTTAGGTGAGGAAGAACAATGCACTATCTGGAAAGTGGTTCTTGTTAATTAATAATTACTTAGGTGGCTATGTGCACAAAAGACTAAAAGACAGAGGAGACAGTTCTGTTATTTCAAATTTTGGCATTGGAAGAAAAGTACTGTGTTTGAAAGACTGGATGAACAGATTGCTCACAAATTGGGAGCGTGCTTCCAGGGAGTAGAGTCACACATGTGCTTAAAACAACAGGCAATAAGGCTATTATCTCTACATATAGCTTTTTGTCCTTTGTGTAGGGCAGAGCAGTGAAGACTCAGGCCAAGTGCGTGTAACTTATTACAAATTCCCAAGGAAAAAAGTCTGATGTTCAGGCAATCACAAGCAGAGGGAAATAGCCTGAGCTACTTAATAATAGTGGTTGTAGAAAACATGTATTTTTTCTACATTTAGCAAGGGGAGGAATACATTAAATCAACTCAAAAAGGAATTAGACAGTATTTTGTATGAATAATTCAAGTAAATTGCCTAAGCCTTGTTATGTGTTAATGGAGCTTTAAGTTTGTGGACATCTAATCCCAGYCAGACAATGCAGGAAAGCTAACCAGAGAGGTAAAGCCTTGTTTGAGCTGTGTGCTTCCATAGGTRACACACAGCACTCCTAGAAACAAGGGAGGATGATGCAGTGTGAGGGTGCTAGTGTGGGTGGAAACAAAATAATAAATGTGCCTGTTCCCCTAGAGAGCCATGATGGGATAATGGGACTATTGTCACTGTCTGTGTGTCCTCGATGCTGCTGTCGTTCCCTTTGAAACAAGGGGAAACCTATGAAACAATTGTGTTCATTTCACTGGAAGGAGAGGTCTAATTCTGAACCTCCAACAGTTGTCTCAGAAGACCCTTTGATTTATTCTGGGACAAACTAAGGAACTTCACTTGGTTTCTACCCAGCTTCACTTCTGCTTATTAGTAAGTGCATCAAGCTCCAGCTGTGTCAAATAAGAAACTTCAACTACCTATGACCACAACAGCTATATCTGTTTGCACCATGGTACAGACAAGAGTGGAGACAGAGCAATTTCAGCTGAAGGATTTGATTATTTAACAACCTCACAGAACAGGCAAATTACTGAAATGCTGTAACAGCTTGCCCTTTCAGGGAGCCTTTCTGCCACAGGCAACCTTCAGAATTGCACATTTCTTTCACTTCCACATGATCTCACTAACTTTTGGTTCCTTTTCTTCTCTTCCCTCTCTCCAAAAACAAAGCAAAACAAATAAACTAGAAAAAAGCCTTTAAGCCTTGAAAAGGACACTAAACTAAGATTGCTATAAATATAGCTGCTGATGGCATATGGRAGGTTCAAAGATGCTACAGAGAGAACTGCTGGCACTAAAACTGACTACTTTAAAATATATCATACCGTGACCATTACCTGTGGTACAGCAAAAAGCTGCAATCTGTCTAATTCAGGTAGGGCTCTCCATTTTCCTGTGTATCAGTCCAGCAAATTAAGCATCTGCTCTCTCACTTCCTGCTCCTGCAGCCTGAGCTCAGTACTCTGAGCTGGCAGCATGGTGCTACTAAAGGTAAAGCATGGCTACAACATGTAGTGAGGTGTTAATATCAAATTACATGGATGATCTAATAGGGCTTCAAATGCTCCCTCTGGGGCTTCCCTCCAGCCACAGCCTTYGGCACACTATCACCATAGCTAGTTAGTATTTATTTTTTATTTCAAGAATAAAATTCAACGTCCAGTTGGCCAGGGYTTCCTTCCCAGCCCCTCTCCTTCCCTTACACCATCCCAAGTGTCTTTCACATGGCAAAATTGGGAAGCTTAAGGACTGAATGTTGCTTGATGTACAGAGAAGAGCTTCTTGTGAGGAAAGGCAGTTGACACCTGTAAGAGGTGAATAAGCTAGAAAAGGGAAGGGGGAAGTGTGCTGGTGAGTGTTATTTGACAGGGAAAAAAATAAAAGTGGCCCTGTAAKCTCCCACCTGCCCTCCCCCAGCTCTGGCCAGTGATTCCTCATGCAGAGCTAAGYACAGCCTCCTCTTCAAGTCACTTCTCTCTCCCCTTTCAATCCCAATACAAATGTCTCAAAGTGGCCTCCCCATGTCATGGACGAGGACAGGAAAAGGATTTTGGTTCTCTTCTTCAAGCACTGAAATTTATTTTGGCTCTTTTGTGGCTATGCTTTGAGCTGGCTCAGWGTTAAGTCATGGCTTGATAGCATGCACTGCATCTATCTTGGGGGCAGAGGAGTGACCAGCAAAGGGAGAAAGGGGTCACCACGCTGATATATTTTACACAATAAGCTGAGATGGATGAGGTCATCTTAGTGATCAGAGCAAGCAAAATTAGATCTGGATTCCTTAGTTCTATGCCTGKTTTTTTTYCTGGTTTGCTTCTTGGGTTTCCTTGTTATAGACAGGTCTGATAATCCCCAAATAAGCAGCCTTACATCATCCTTTACAGGAATGTGCTTTCTCATGTTGGAACTGGGTTTCCATTTGCACTGGCTCACTGCTGCCTTTCTAGGCAGCTGAACCCAGCTGTGTGAAGGACACCCTCAAGGGGCTCCATGGTGCAGTGCTGCCCAGTGTCATGGATACAGACACCAGGATGGGAAGCAGGGAACTTTGCCTGTATTTATCATATTTTGGCAACCATCATCTTGTCTCATGGCACCAAGTTCAAAGGAAGCAAGACACATTTGATCCTGGAGCCCAGGAATGGGTGTGAGAAGAATTAATAGTGAAGAGTGTGAAGACCCTGGAAGAAAGAGGGGTAAAGGTGCCAAGATGAGAGAAGGGGTGGCTGATACTAGGTCAGAAACTGGGGCAGCAGAATGGGAGAAGGCAAGACACAAGGTGGTGAGGGAGACAACTGGGAGACAACTGGGAGCAAAGGTATGAGTGAAATGGGACCACTGCACTGGGGATGGGGAGRGATGCATCCTAGCTGGGGGCAGAGACTATGACCAGAGCACAGTGCCAGGAGCTAGTGGTGATGGTTGGGAATAAGGAAAAGAACAYAGGAGGAAAACAAAGGCAGCAGGGGGAATTTTCTCTGCACTGAAAATATTTTCAAACTATATATATAGTTAAAAAAAAAAAAAATCAGTGTCCCATGAAGTTTTCCATGTTTTGAGCAGGTTTTTAGATTCTACTCAGCTGAAAGTCAAGGCCTGAGCATTCAATGTCCATTGTGTGTTGCACTGCTTCAGACATAGCACGGAGGTGACACCTCTGTCTGYAGGGGAAGGTGAGGGCTCACAAAATCCTGCCTCTGGCTGCCTGCCTGACACACATCTGTGCTGGAAGGAGCACCTCCTTTGCTTTGTCCTCAGACTGCCTGTGTACTTATCCTGGGCTGTATGAAGAAGATGCCACAACAGATAACAGTCACTAATCTTTGAGATTCATGGATAGACAGTGCCCAAAATATCTGATATTAAGGTGTGTGAAAGTGCAGTTTTATTGAAGGAAAGAATGCCTTCTGAATGCAGGATAAATACTGATAAAAATAAAAAAAACCCAGGATGTTTAAAAGTCTGTAATAGGCAGGAGATGGAACAGTAGAAAGACAGATAAGGTTTCTTGACAGGTGCTCTTTTTAGTGGTAGGAGTCCAAGCCAGATTCCCTTTCAATGCCACACATATGTATTGAAGTCCAAGTATCACACTTAATTGCAGCAGGAAATTGCTGTTTTAAAAAGTATGTCTGTAAAGAATAGGGGAATGCATATGGCACATATGTGCCTCGACAGTTCTGCTAAATAAACCATGAATTTTGACAAGTGTGTATCTGTAAGTTTGCCATGGAAATAGGATTGTATAACATCACAGCTGAAACAAAAGTTCAGCCTCTGAAAACTGCGGGGGCGTGCTGCTAAAATGTTTGTTCAAATGTTAGCTGACTAGTTCATAACTCCTGTGTATGTAGTTAATGCTCTTTTAGACAATACACAGGAAGGATGGATGTCAGAGCTGCTTAATAAGAGCATTAAAATTGTTATAGCTAATAGTCAGATCTCAATTTCAGTGTTTCATAAAATGATAAAGGCTTCTTGTATCAAAAAACAAGAGATGAGCCTTCTCAGCWTGTTTATACAGGATTCTACAAAGCAGAGGTCTGGAAAAATATTTGGTTCTCTGTTTAATGAGGAAATTACATGCCAGGGGATATTAATTTCATTCTTAGAATMTGGTTTGTTTGACAAACCAGTAAGGAATGGGATGTAAAGGCTTTTTCTTTCAGGTTGTTGATATAGAGCCATTGCCCTGACACCAAAAGCAGGAATTACAGTGAAGAGGAGTTGTTACTATTAGTGAACCCATGATTCAGCTCAGGAGTCTCATCCAGAACCCAGTGAATATGTTCTCACTCAGTATACCACTGGCATGTTTGGCAATGCATCAGCTGTCCCCTCAACCAATACCAAGAATTAAGTAGGTGTAAAAGCACATCTCCAAGAGGCTTCTAAAAGTGGTAGTTCTGGCACAGGTTTGATATGCTACTTCTTCATGGGGGAAACAAATTGCCATCAGCCATAAGTAAACATGGGCATCTTTATCCAAAAGATAAGCAGCAGAGTGAGGGCTCAGAGCAGCTTTTGTTGCACTGAGCACTAAAAGCCACCTGCACTGACTTTGCAAATCAATCATTCCCAGTCAACCGATCTTGACCCACATTCAGAGGATGCAAAACCAAAATTAAAAAAACAAACTTTTCCAAATATGACCTTAATTTAAAAATCATTGGGATCATTCTCATTCTTCCCTGAAGATCTGTTTTGTAATTCACACAAATTGGCTCATCCCACTTTCTGATGGCATTAGCATGACCACAGCACCTTTTCCAGGTGGGTTTGGCTGCCCCTGGCTGTAGAGGGCTTTCATACCTTGTTCAAGCTCAGCTCATGGCAAAAGCAAAGTGAGCCTGCCCCAGGGATATACACCAGGAGTGACCACTCCACCATCCTGCAGTTTTGCCCTGTCCCAAAAAGAGGACTGGCTGGGGGAGGGGGAATGATCATGGGAATGTGTGCACACACCTGTGCATGCAGGCATGTGCCTGCACACACGTGTGTGWATGTGCATATATGTTGGAAGACAGGCTCTTTAAGCTGCAGCCCTGGAGGAAGGCTGCTGCTGAAGGAGCCAAAGTGTCTATTGGTCTGATTCAGTGGCCACAAAATGTCTCAGGAATTGTATAAGGCCTGCCTTACTAAGTGTTTTCAGGTTAACATTATTTCTCCAGGGAAAATGATCTAGCAATTGCTGTCACACCTTTAATTATTTATTTTAAAAAATTGTTTATTAGGACTCTATTAATGATAGTGYTCCTTATTATAAGAAGCAAGAAATATGTAAGACACAGTCTACATCTCAATTCAGTCCCTCTAGACTGTTCCAAAATGCTGTGCTGGAATTGCTTGGTTTATACTGAGCTGGTGACCTGATTRTGCTTTTATTTTGTGCCAGATTTCGTCTGGCATACACATATGTCACAAGTCCAAACTAACACACTACATGTGACTGAAGTCAGGCACACAAATGACCAAGATGTGTGCCAAAGCAGTTTTGCACAAAGACACAGATCACTGTGCCTTGGTGTCACAGACATATTTTCTGAAAAATCCTTTCGCTAGGATTTTTCTCCTGAGAAGCTGAGAGGCCTCASAAATGAAATGTAAACAATAATTATCTGTTGCTGTGGAATGTGGCAGGTGCATCTCTGAGTGGTCTCATGTGGTTGTTTTTAATTAATGACCAATCACAGTCCAGCTGTGTCGRGACTCTGSTCAGTCACAAGATTTTATTCCATTCCTTTCCATTCCTTGCTAGCCTTCTGATGAAATCCTTTCTTCTTTTCTTTTAGTATAGTTTTAGTATATAATTTTCTTTTAATATAATATGTATCATAAAATAATAAATCAGCCTTCCGAAACATGGAGTCAAGTTTCTCATCTCTTCCCTCATCCTGGGGACCCACAAACACCACCACACCTTGGCTTTTACAGGGGTCACATGAAACATCTGTTGGGSCTCATGCAGTAAACAGCTGCCAAGGATGGACATGCCATGACAGGCTGAAGTATGGGTACAACGATTTTGCTTTCAGCTCCCATGGATTGGTTGAAGATTATCACAAAGCTTTGACTAGCCCTTGAAGTTCATCTCTGGCTACACTCCTTACATTGCTATACTCTACAGTAGGGTGATGTGGTCTGCAAGATTTGGGCAGCAGAGTTGTGTAGCAAATACAGAGCCTCTTGGKAGGATATTTGAAATCACCAAATGGCAGAGATGCTGTTACAACAGTTTGTCTCTCCCAAAGCYGTGACACTTGATCTATTAAATCATGGAAATCACAAACGCTGCAGTTTCAGTGCACTGGGAGGATTGTATTAAACTCAGTCAGCAATTATTGGTAATATGGGATAAAAATCTTTACTCTGAAAGTAAGCTTTAAAAGGTCATAATGTAATCGCTGCCACTGATGGTCTCTGCAGGGGCTGTTAGTCTGATTGCAAAGCAGCAGAGAAGAAATGCAGATGCATAAATGGAATGCAAACCCTAAACCGCTATTTCTGTCACAGTGTTATTGGCAAAATTATAGATGCAGCACACATCATCTTTCTCCCCACTTGCTAGATTTAATAAATTTACCTTTATTCTTCACCAAATTTCCTCTTTATTGTTGTTCTGTGAATGCTCATTATGAGAAAGCACAGAAATGCCAAATGAAACAGGAAAAGTAGGAAGTGTATGAAGGAGACAGTGGGAGATTCAGACAAGTTTTCTGGGCCCTTTGTGYTGCTCACAGAAAATGTAATGCGTGAGCTAAAGCTGCACTGCCAGATTAGATCTGGAGCTGGACATGGTGGCACCTTTCACTGCAATGAGATGCAGAATAGRGATATATGGAGCCTGGGTGGTGCTGGGGTTTTCACTCTGAAAGGTGTTATGAGCTGCCAGCTTGCACCAGTGCTGGCAGTCWCTGGCTCCCTCGCACCAGGTTCAACAGGAGAGGCACTTTTAATGCCATTTCTTCATCCTGGGGCATTCMCTGCTCAGTCACATTTTCAATTCCCTTCCCAGGGGAGACCCGAATCCCTTGCAACTCACCACTTCCCTAAGACAACCAGCAGAAAAGATTTCAGCTTTCCTTGGCTGCTTCCAAAATCCCACTCCCATTCCATAGCCGGCTTATGCACAGTGGTCAGCAGAGTTAATTCCAGCCCATTTTTAAGGCAGTGCAGGTAAACTTCATCAAAGTCTCCTGCAGATGCCCTCATTTATATTTTTAAAAGTCTCAGAATAATTTAGTGCTTAGACTACAAGCTTTGAGGTAACATGTTATTGCATGCCAGCTCCCACATGAGCATCTGCGTGTGCTCCCTGCCCTAGTACCACTCTGGCTTGAATTACTTCATTTTTRCTATATATTAAGAACCATTGTCAATTACTGCAGATCCCTCATACATAATAATTTGCAACCTAATAGTCTCTACTGCACCACTTAGTTTCTATCACTTTGAAAATAATTTCTGCTTAATTGAGTTAAGGTCAACTCTTATTCAGAGACCTGGTGCAGTGACTAAATGCAGTTCAGCTTATTTACTCTTAACTCATATTTTAACATTTCTGAGTGTTAATATACAAGAAGCAGATTTTTCATACAGGAAACAAACAATTAGGAAYATCCTGAGCAGTTCAGCTGCTTATCTCCAGTATGTTCTGATGTGATGCTACACCTCTGACTATGCCCAGTCCCACTGAAACATAAATGGTCTCCTCTTCCTGGCAAATTGACTTCTTACTGTAAAATCATCAGTAAGTTACTTCTAATAGTGGATTTACAAATTTCTCATGCGCTTCTTGAATGGCTCTAATTTGTTTAATAAAAGGACAAATTTTGGTTAATCAAAAGCTTCTCAGTGGATTCTGAATTAATAGAGTAGACTGAAAAGTAAAATTAATTAGAATTTTTCTCCAGCTAAAAAAGTAAAATAATCTCTTGCTCGTACACATTTGGTATAGAGGCTACCAGGAGCACCTCAGGCCATTATTTTCTGAAAAGCTAATAATATCAAACTTAATGAAACATAGTAAGTCATGAATACCAGGGCTTGTGTAGAGCTGTCTATGCTATTAAAGTGATTTTAAACAATAAAAGTTTGCAGCCTTAGAACTACTCCTCCTTTTCTGTTTCATTTTATTCCTAAACACCATAGCAACCTACCTGACCATAGGAAAGGATGTCAGGTCCTGTTTCTACCATCTTGTCACTGCACCYTGCCTGCCTCAACAAACTCACAAGCAGTCTCTTCTTCTTTAAAAAGAAAATACTATTGCATGGGATTGGAGTGGGCATCAGCACACTAACTGTGATAGCASAACCCAAATGCCACAAGTTCTGAGTAACCACATTCCTGCAGCTTCCAAACCAGGCTCGATATCTCTGCGGCACAARCTGGGCTTGCAGCAAAATGCAGCCTCTGAGACAAAACCCCAGCTGGTTAATGGAACCATCAATGCTCTGCGGAAAGATGAGACAATTCCTGTATTGACCCAAACCCAAAGCACTCCTCAGTCTAAGGTGACCTTCAGCTTTAGATGAGCAGAAGATGCAGAGCAACATACTGCACATCAAAACATTAAATGCTCCTTGCTGCCTCTCAGCCTTCTTCCCTCCAGTCCCAGGCACAGCTGAGCCAAAATGTCTCTCTTTGCTCCAAGAGCTGCTGCCTGAGCCCCAGCCACCCCTTCTGCCGGCACAGAAACAGCTCCACAGCCTTGGATAGGCACAGACCCTCTCACCACAAGCCCCCCTCTCTCCCACCCTCTTTCCTGACCTCCTGTTGCCCACCAGCCCAGCTGGGCAACTGGCCCCAGACTCAAGGGCCTTACACAACTGCACAAGAAACTCYGCCTTAAAGTAGCTGTGCAGCAGCTAATTACTGCTGATAGGTGAGGGACTGTTACTAGAGGGGTTCAGGAATGCACATTCTACCTCCTCAAATACCATGGTGCTCATCCTGCAGCTGTGATCACAAGTCTGTCATACTTGTGACAGAATACTGCAAGGTGAAGCTCTTTTTGCTTTAGGCCTTTTACAGCATCTGCCCCAAAGTGAGAGAGAAAATGTAGAATAAGCTCCAGAAATTCCTGTTCCCAAAAGCAAGTCTGCACAGCATTTAAAATACAGCTGGGGTCACTACAGTTCTGAGGTGCTGAATCAAGTGGAGTTGCTGGGTTTTTTTCTCCCTCAGATTAATTTATCATATTATAATATTATAAGCTATTAGAGTACCTGCCTCGATTCTGGAGGAAGTCATAGCCAGATCCAAACCTCTGATCAGAGCCTGAAAGTTTATGTGGAATTTAATAGGAATTAAAGGTACTTAAATTAGCACTTCTTAGGGCTCGGCCTGGACACAGCATATGCCTCCCCTCCAATGTAAAATGCTGAAACTGAAAGTTACCTATTTTAGAGATCTGTACAGACCTACTGTGTTTTACTGTGTTTACCTGATATTGCTATCTATGTGTCTACCTGCCATTCCTAATAGCTGGTGAAGCTGTTGGCCAATTTCAAGGTTATTTGACAGAGTAGCAGGAGAATCAAGAGAGTTTAGTTGGAACATGATTAATGGAAAGAGGAAGTGAGGTAGAGAAACGACAGCCACCCAGGCTGAACCAGTGTATGCAAGGTGGCTCAACCTCAAGACATAAATCTCCAGGGAATCAAAGCATGACTGGTTGCACTGCTCACTGAACTGCTTCTCCACCACCCTGAAATCCATCAAAAAACATCTGCTGGAAGCTTTCACTGCAAGTGGAGCAAGATTCTCAGTGAATCAAAGGCTTCACAGAGAGTTAACAAATCATACACCTGCTAATGTGAAGGTCAGGCAGCTGCTGTGTTTCTATTCACATATTAAATGAATAATACTTACCCTAGAACTGACAGAACAAGCCAGGTCACTGCCAAAGTTCATCCTACCTAACAGTGACCTCAGTGAGGGTTACACTGATTAGTATAAAAATACTTATCTGCAGCTTAAAAACCAAATGAAGTGGAAGATTAAAGTCACTTCAGCATCTTAATATGCTTTATCCTGAAAGGTGTAGGCACTGCAGAACAGGGGTGAAAAGCAACTCTACCTGATGTTATTTCAGTATGTGATATAAATGTTGGTAAGAAAAGCTATAGAAAGAGTTTGGAAAGTTTACTGAATCCCCTATACCTTCACACCCAATGACTGTTTCACAAAGTGGAGCTGACCTCAGGCAGGGTATCTACATGATTGCAAGAGAAAATTATATTTGTACAATGGTTTATTATGTACCTCCTTAGGGCCAACTATTTTCAACCATTAGTAGTCATCTAAATGGACACTGAATGTTGTATTATGGAGGGACGGTGGCACACATAGAAGTATAAATGATACTTCAAGATTTATTTTAGCTGAGAATAAACTGAAAACAATAATAAAGAGACAATATTGTGATAAGAAATGGACACTGTTCACTGTCCTAAAGATTTGTATCCACACTCCCCTATTTGTTGTCTTCCTTTATATGATGCCCTTTACAGGTTTTATTTTGCTCTTTATAACAGCAGGAGAAGTGTAATTATTCTTGTTGGAAGCTGATGTGGTTTGTGCTATCTCATTCCTTTTCCCATTGGTTCTTAGCGTAAATGAAAGAACAGGCTGTAAGGCAGCTTTTTTTTTTTTCTCAAAAATGCAGCTTTTTCTTTGTGTGCAGCAGCARAGCAGTAAGCTCAGACTAGGGGGATGGGATGGCAGCAAGCATGGCTGCTCTCACCTGTGCCCGTGGGAAAGCTTAAGCCCTGGCACCAGTGGGAGTGTGGGATAGCTCCCAAGCCTCCTGCTCCCACAAACCTTGGCAGAGGGGCTGATTAATGGGGTAATTTATCCCAGATCTAAGTTGGCATACATTCTCATATGAGTGTATGTAGGTGTGCATATATATAATAGATAATAAATTTTATATATCTATATCTATATCTATGTATATCTGTCCTGCAGTACTGTGTGGTAGGAAAGGAAGTTGTGACCAGTGCCCTTGCAATGTCTGGGCTACCTGCTCATAATAAGCCCCTAAGAATATGCTGGTATAGTTTACAGCTCTTTACTTACTCCTGGGGGACAAAGATATACTCCACGTTCCCCAGACCAGGAAAGAATAGGATGCCTTACAAACAAAGAGACAGGGGCACATGTCCAAGTGCATCTGCCAAAACTGAGTACATGATCTTGGCTCAGAGGAATAACTTGGATGAGAAAATAGGATTTAATTCTCCCCATTCCCTTGAAAGAAAGAAAGAAACAGAAACATTGTGGTGCAGTTAATACAGCCACAGCTGAAAGACCAAGACTGTGGCCAATTGTACAGCAGCACATCAGCCAACACACAGCCTTCCAAAGAAGCCCTTCCTCCTCCCTCTTCCCAAATCCAGAACTTCCTCCCCATTAAATCCTTTTTGATCTACAAAGATCAAGGGATCAAGGAGCAGGTGAAGCCAACACAGCTTTGTACTGTACCCTAGCTCCCATTAGGAATGAGGGAAGCCTGGTCAGGCAGATGGGAATTGGAGGTCTGTGAGTGTTGTGAGATTCAGGTTTTCACCTGACAGCTTTTGTATCAGAAAAACATCCTTTCCAATTAAAAAATCTGATTGTTCATATGTCCATATTACTGATTGTGATGGATATCTGAATATCTTTATACATTGTTAAGTAGTTCTAAAGATTGTGCTGAAGTCTGGTGTGTGCATGATGATCAAAAGAGAAACCATCAATTAGTACTGAAATTCAGCCAGGATTGTTCATCTTATCAAAGATTAAAACCGAAGAAAATTTTGGCACTGTCACTATGCTAGCCTAAAATCCTGTCAACATATATTTTTCTATGCCAATCTTTCTCTCACCTCTCCAAACCCATCCTCTTTGCTGCAGTTTCGGCAGCTGCATATCCAGGGCTTCAACAGCAAAAGACACAGTATCTAGGTAGAAACAAATACTCTCTTGCCCTCTTATTCTGGGCAGGACTTTTAACCTTTTAAGAGAAGAGAGAAGMAGACTCTCCTACTGCCATTTAAAAAATTACATGCATTAGCATATCAGCTAGTCTGGAGCTGTCTTCTCTTTCAGAAATTCACCCAGGTTGAATTTTTTCTTGTTTCAATTGCTCCCAAAAACTTCATAGCCCCCTGTGACACCACACATGCACCAGGGGTGCCCACCTTGTGGCTGTCCTCTGCCCAGGTCACCTTCTGAGGGGCTGGAGGGCAGGTGCTGCAGGCACCCCTGTCATGCTGAGGGACACATGGACCTCAGTGTGTCCCCAGGTGATGCAGCAGCAGCTCTCAACACCACGGATCAACCCTCTGCCAGCACGGAAAGCGGCTGCCAAATTAAGTGTTGCTACTCACGGGCAAAACTGCTCCTCTTCCACTCCATCCATGACTTCACTGATGTCCCAGGGAATGCAAAGGGTTTGCTTTTTCCCACTGCCAAAGTCCCTCTCCATGATGGAGGCAGGAATCTGTCACCGACCCTGCCCTTGGCGGGAGCAGGGAGCGCATGAAGCTGCTCTGCACCTGTGCCCCTCAGCTGGAAAAGGCTGGAGCAAGCTGGGCTTACTCTGTCAGAGCAACTCGGGGGAAGGAAAATCACACAGATGAGAGAAGGGGGAGAGTGCTGGTGAGTGCATGGAGCCCAATCACTTTACATCATTTTGCAAGTTGGAAACAAGATACGGCTCAGAGGTCATGTGCCCTGAGTGATTTACAAACACAATGTCTGCATGAGAAGCCGCATGAGGTTTTCTTTTCAACTGAAGCAGTGGCTTTTATTGGCAATTTGTCCAACATCCAGGCTTAGAGATTGCCCATCACATATAAGGGAAAGTGTTAAAGCACTTAAAAATATATTAAATCACTGTTGAAACCCACACAGTTGGGGGATGGTGCTTCCTCYAACCAGTTAGCAGAAGTGTAGGATTTAGCACTTTCAGTAGCAGACTGAAAGCCTCTCCAAGGCAGCAAGCAGAGCCTTGGATCCTAGCACTCATATTCGATAAGGAAAAATAGCCTCTTTTTCTGAGCCAGCCCAATTTACTACAGGGATAAGGAAGATGACACTGTGAACATGGCTCTCTGTGTATCCACATTCCCCTTTCAAGTGAAAAATGAGGAGCACAGCAGCAGTCCTCCACTCAGCGTTGAATCAAGCCAGGATGCTGGCAGGAGAGTCTTACACAACACAGTGAATAAAGCACATCCCTTTCCTCGTGTACCTTTGTCTGGATGGGGATAACCATATAATGCTTGTAAAAACCAGAAGAGGGTCTTCCCTTACAGAAGAATATTGGGAACTCACATTTCAAGGGTTTAAAGTCCACCTAAAAGGAACTTAAAATGCAGTATGATCAGAGAGGAAGTAAAAGCTATCAGGTACTTAGCCAGCAAGAAAAGGAAAGAAAAATCCTGAGCACAGGGCAGCAGGCTGAATATCTCTGGAAGTCTTACCTCCAATTAAGGAATACAGAGGATGATTTAAAGGGATATTGTAAATTCAAATTCAGTGTTTTAAATAATTTATAGTTAGAACTTCAGTCCCTTGAACAGTCTATCCCTACACTGGTTTAGCTTCTCTCATATGCCTAATATGTTTCACACCTCTYTTCTAAGCACCAAATGAATTTAAAGAGGCTAGAGATTTTCTTTGAGAAAACAAGCTCAAATTTGGTAAAAAATGAAGGAAACCACAAAAAAGGACTTT
Source organism: Cardinalis cardinalis (assembly GCA_014549065.1). Taxonomy (NCBI): domain Eukaryota; kingdom Metazoa; phylum Chordata; class Aves; order Passeriformes; family Cardinalidae; genus Cardinalis; species Cardinalis cardinalis. Next base: position 2,585,030 of record JACDOX010000011.1, on the reverse strand, counting down.
TTGTCAGAGGGAGGTCTTTTAAAAATCTGCGGTKGCCTCAGTACCTCCTGGGGCTGAATACCACTCCATGGCTCTTAGCTGTGCTCTGGTCCTGATGGGGAAAAATGTGCAGAATCMTTTCACACCAGCTACAGCACACAGGCAAAAAAAAATGCTATACAAATCTTTGATGCTGCAACAAGATCTTGTGCTTGGGCCACCACAAGTAATTCAGGTACGCTGTGCTGAATGAGGGAGGGCTACATTGCACACTCGACAGAAAACACAGAGTGAGGGGGACAGTGTGGATGGGAAGGAGGCAGAGACCCCAGGAGAGGAAGAGCATCCACCTCTTGGCCACAGCCTTGGGAGAACCAAGGTCTGAGAAAAGGGGTTCATCCATGCCCTGCTTGCTGCTTGTGCAAGGCAAATGTATCTTTCACATCTATTGTAAGCAAGCTGAGMTGGAAATCACTGCCAGCCTTCTCAGGGTAAAGCAGCTTGCTGAGTCTTCACACAGTCTTCTTCTCACTATTTCACAAGTGGATGCCCAGGAGCAAGAGCTTCCCACTGCACTCAAACTGTGGTAGAAATGATGGTGCTAGTCCAGCTGGGCATTGCCCACTTCTGCCTCTCCACCTCCTCCTGACTGTCTCTTGGTGTATATAAAAAGTGCAAGCCTGRAAATAGAACTCTCTATTTTAGTTTCACCACCGTTTGGTACTGTGAATCTATGACACACAGCCAAGGCTCCTAGGTAAAACCACAGTGCAAACAGCATTTAGAAGGATGAGAAGGGTTTGGACTGGGGTACTGCTGCCCTGCACCAGAGGTGCTGCAGAGGCTCAGGGAGGGTGGGAGTGCTGTGTGACGCAGCAACTCCAGGACTGCCACCAGGTATCTTGGAAGTAGTTCTTATTCTGAGCCACAAAAATAGGTATGAATTAATGATGTAGTTACTTATTCCCTCAGTCTAGGACTCCTTTCCTAAGCTACCTTAGGGAGGTGCCTAAGGTATTTCTGACAATGCAGATCTCAGACAGCACTGTTTTAATCTGACAGCATTTCTATTTCCCTCTTTAGCTGGACTGTGCTTGGTGTTCTCTCTTCCTACCACATCTAAAATAAGGACACTGCAGCCATTTTGACAATTCTCATATTGAAATTCCAAATGGCTGTGAGTGCAATGCAGGAAACACTTTAAGGGACTGTGGCTCTTCAATTATTTACAACAATATTATACATCCAGTTTTGTCTTAACATAAATAGCATCAAATGGGAGCAGAAAGAGAATAAAACATTTGAGCCTATTTTTGAGACACCTAACATGCCATGGAGCTGCACACCCACCCTCTGAGATCTGTTTGCTCCACTCGCTGCTGCAGCAGAGGATACATTGGTAATCCTGCCAGGGAAGAGAGAAAACCTTCCCTGGAGCAGACAGTATAGTCTGCAAGGTACTTTGCCCTTATATACTGAAAATATCCAACTCCTCTGTTTCCCTTAATGATGGCTCTAGAAGCATTTTATTTCATGTTTAATTTTAGTCTGAAAATCCTGGCATGGCTGGCACTGATGCAAATGACTTGTGCCCCACCAGAGCACAGATCAATGTGTAGGTGACCAGTGGGAGACCAGATGGCTTCTCCGAGCCCTGAGTGTGCAGGACCCCCACTCCCAGTTAAGATACTCTACCAGACTTTTTACTGCTGCTTCATTTTTCATGTATCCAAATCAGCAGTCAGTGGAGATTTAGGAGCACTTCATCACATAAAATGCTCACTGCAGGAGTATTTGGAGTCTTTACCAGATGACTGGTGAATCTCAGGGTCAAGACAATACATCTGCTCTTGCCTGCATGTATTACAAAGCTAGGAAATGCAAGACACTCCTGTCTCCCTGAGAATTGCTAGGACAGCCACCACTCGCTCTCAGAGGCTCTGTGGCTTTAAGCAACCCCCTGCAGGTAAGACTGCAGCAGTAGGGGAGAAAATACCACAATGGTTTCTCTCCTTTGAAACCTATTTTCTAAAAGTAAATATCAGCCCAGAAGTATTATGATGCCTTTATTCCAGAAAGCAAGTTTGCCCTGACCACTGACATTCAGAGGAAATACCTCACCTGTACAGGCCCCCTCCTGGGATGCTTTGGCCCWCTTCAGGCACAGCTGCAGTCCCCCACTAACTCCACATCAGASCTGGCTGTTCCCCTCACTATCACTGCCCAGAAAAGCAAGTGATCTCTTTAGAGACTGTTTAGGAGAAGATATTCAGAAGGGAAAGGAAGAGAATTGACCTTATTTTGCCTTAGACATGAGAAAATATCCCCTTGCTTAGGTATATGACTGTGTTGGAGTAATTTTCATAACTTGGTCATAAGAATTAAGGAAAGTTAAACACAGCTCAGGGAGATGCCTTCATATCCTTAATTTGACTTCCAAGAGTGATTCCATGGAAACATATGGAACTGCTCATATAAACAGAATTCCAGGATGTGCAAGCTTTCATGGCAATGGCTTGCTCTACATCCCATGACTTTTGCAGACCTGAATCTTTGCTGATCAGTGCTCTTTCTTTGGAAATCCCTTCTGCAGCTGGGTTTGCAAGCAGAAGCACAGTGTTCATTGCAGTCACACAGGCAAGCTCTGTGTGTTAATGAGTCCCATGCTGCACAGCCACTCACCAGACATTTTCTACACTACCTCATTATCTCAAACTCAGTTGATCATTAAAAAAGAAAGAATGGTTAAAGAAAGGAAGGAAAAGGGAAAAGACAGGCTAGCTTGGCTGTCAAAAGCCTTTGCAAAAATACATTCAATAATAATTCAAATCAATTTTTTCTTTTCCCTTTTAAAAAGAAAAACATCCAATCCAAAGGCATTTTAAATAGCTTCACCAGTCCTGAGCATTCTTTGATACCTTCTCCCCTTCCTAGAACCTGGGAAAACAAAGTGCCCTAGACAATACCTAATAGCAGAGTYTGTTGCTCAACCACACCTACCAGAGAGCATCTCTGCTTGCAAACCCACCTATGCAGTCCAAGTAGGAGAATTACTGAAGAAAATTATATTCTCATCCTTCATGTAGCCCAGTCCTACTTTCCTAAACCCCATCAGGGAGCTGATAGTGTTTAGCACTGCTTGGAGCTGCCTGGCATTGGCTCTGCCATACATGGAGGAAACTTCTGGCAGCTTCTCAYCAAAGTCACTCATGTAGCCTCCCTGTTATCTTTTGGGGAGTAAATAAGTTTGTAAATTAAAAAGGAAAAGAAAATTTCTTGTCTATCAGGTATATCAGAATAACTTGGTTAATTTTCATTGTGCGAAAAGGTTGATMAAAAACAAGGGAGTTTTTCTTTTGAAACCTTATCTTTCCTCTCAGATAAAGAAGAAAAGGAAATCTCTTTGTAATTAGTCAAAYTGATTTTGCACTTTTCCTTTTTAGAACATATGTCAAATGAGGAATATTTCTGAAGAAATTACCATCATCTACTGCAAGGCTTTTTAGAGGCTGTTCAGTATCTAGAAGGTCATAGCAAATTTAGTGATATTTTCATTCACAGGTAGCCTTCAAAAATACATTTAATTGACATTAGGAACTTTAAGAACTTGTACTGTGTCTGAATTTTTGAGGAAGGCAAGACACAATAACTTTTTCGTTCTCGTTAYATTAAATGGAAAAGTATTTTGGAGATGGCACATACTAGTGCTCAGCATCAGTCTCTGGTGTTCATTCAGGCACCACAAAGGTGCAACCCATAATTTGGAAGGTGAATGCAGACCCTGTCAGGGGATGAAAGTGCCTGGGTGCTGTGTCTGCAGGGATTCTTGGACACAGAGTACTGACAGTCACCTTTAGATGGGGACCCTGCTGACTATGGGCAAGTGGTTTTAACCAGAAAGTGTCACCAGTGCAATAGCAAATAATAATGTCGATTCAGAGAACTCCCTTGGAGCTTCTACAGCTTTTCAGTTCCAACCATTTTAACCCAGTTGGTGTCAGAGCGCAGAAAATTGGTCACTGCTTACTCAATTTCCTTTCTTTTAGAGTTTGAAGGACAATGCTGGAATWGAGACTGCCCTATGCTGGGCACTATGCAAAGGTAAGAGTTAGTCAATATCCACAAAAGACTGCAATATAGATAGATGGGAGGTGGAAACAGAAAYAAGACTGAAAGAGACCCAAATTGCCTCAAGCCACACAACAGCAAAGAGCAAGTCGATATCCTATAGACAGAATTGGATTTTACCTTTTAATCAGAAACATACCTCAATTTTTTATCATTTATAGCATTTTACTTCCAACATCAAACRATAGCTCCATAAAAGCAAAGCAGTTCTCTGACTTGAAACACTTTCTGGGTTGCTCATTATCTCTAGTAAAAGAAACCTAATAGAGAAAAGCCAGGAATAAAGGAGTAAATCATTGGTATTGTTGCTTTTATTATCATCATAGCTGCACTTGAGCTTCCCACAAGTTTTACATACAGCTGAAGTGAAGCTGAGCTTTTATTTCTTTCATTGATCTATATGGGCAAAATTATATCAAGTCTCATTACTGCTTTTTAATCCTTCTCCTATTTTGAGTCTTGTTAGCTGAAGAGGAGAAAAGAAAATGCAGCTGACTTTTATCATTAAAACTCAACAACTGTGAATAAAAGAACAACAGCACATCAGGCACAGCTTGTCTGTGTGCCATGCAAACTCAGCCTCGGTGCTGCCAGCGTGTGTGTGGTGTCACACCAAAGCTGACAGTGAGATGGTGGCCTGGGGACATYGGCAGCTCTGGGCAGAGCCAGCACCCTCCTGTACTTCTGGGCCACTCTGGCTCTCCTGAGTCCTGTGTGGGCTGTCTCTCACAGGTTCCAGGCTGGGGAAAAGAGCAGCACCAAAATGTTGCTTTGCCCTTCCTTTCCAAGCAGATTTATCCTCCATGTGGTCACTGTCTGTACCCATAATGTGGCTGTGCTGGGGGAGAGGAGGATCTGTTCAGAGAAATCCCATCTTTTTTCAAGACTAAAGAGAGAAAAACCACACAGACACTGCGGTGTGACTGACTCCCCTGTAAATAGATGGAAATGCAGGCCCTGCASCAGGAYRGTGTGTCTGCTCTCCTACCAGCTCTCCTGGGAGARCTCCACTCTGTCCATGGGCTGTGGTGGGACTGGGAACGAGAGTGAGCCTCAAGCCAGGCCTCTCAGAAGTGCCCGACTCATTCTACCTCTGAAGAATTGCTAGAAAACATGATTCTGCATATTTGGTAAACCCAATGTCTCTTGCAACATCATTATCTCATTAGATTGGCTTCCTTTATACCTCTGGAAGATAGAGAAGAGCCCTTTGAGCTTCCTGGGTGGTGATGAGACAGCAACTGGTGATACCCTTTATACACTGAATTTTATGTACCTTCCTGTGCCTCATAAATGTGACACTTTCCTTGTGACTAGGCAGTTGTTTCAGTGTTTACCAGGTACTTCTGCCACAACATTCTATTTTGCTCCTGAGACTATAATTCTGTCACATATACAAAGCTGACTTAAAATGAGAGAACAGGAGATGAATTCCTAAACAATAGCACTATTGTTTTCATCAAATTATCCAGAGGGAGGACAGATTTGGCTACTTTTGTTGATTTAATCTTTTGCTCTTTTCACTGGATGGGTGAGTCAAGCTGCAGGAATGGGGACAGAATTTGGTGTGCAGAAAACAGCTCTCTTATCTAACCCTTGCCCTCTTCCGAGTCAAAAAGAAGTATCTGGAGTTGGAGTTCTAAACAAAGTTTTAGAAAATGGTTTTATCAGGTATCACAGATTCTTTTAAGATCTTCATCAGTTCATGATGAAATGAGCTCAAAGATGAGATGAATGAATCAAGTCAGCCTGATCAACAGAAAAAGAGAAGATTTAAAAAAGAAGGTAATAAACACATTTCAGCTTGTAATTAGTCTATCAAAAGCTSTGCTTTCTCTATAGTCTAAAATAAGAGAAAGATTAATGAGATTTTTTCAAAGACTAGTTGTATGATCATTAGACTCTTCCTTTTATTCRCATTGATTTTTAACCTTCTCTTATAAGAACCTTTTTTTTTAATTTATGTAAGGAACATTATTAAGCATCTTTTTCCCTTTTTGTAATATCTACATGTGTGAACAGCAGACAAATTATTATTAAAGCTTTGAAAGAGCCTCAAAACATATTGCCTCTGATACTGCTAACAATCACCAGATGAAGGGTACAATATTTTAACCCACCATCTCCCAAGCTGTTTATCTCATCCTCTATGCAYCTGTCTTTCCTGGACCACAGCAAGGAATATTAAAAGCATATTTTACTCTGAATAAATTATACAAAGAATTTAATTTAGAAAGTAGACTCACCCAGACATGGTAGTTCTTCCATCCCAGCACTCACCACCTCARGGCAGAAGAAGGAGCTCTGGTGCAGACTGTTCACACTTCTGTTCCCTCTGCACGTGTGATGTTTTGTTTCTGTGAGCAGGCAAGATTGGAGCTCCAGCCTGGATAGGATTGCTAAATGTTTTTGACAGTTTGAGAAAAATCCAATAATGCAGCTTGTTCTCATATTGTAAATGTAACTGTTTGCATAAAAATTCCCAGAGATGCTGCTGGAAACTCTGTTTAATTGGATTGTAAGATCTCCTTGCATTGTTGAAAGAGCACAATCAACAAGCCTACCTACAGCTGCTTAAAAATGGAAGCCATTTAGAAACKATAACAGCCAACAAAACCAATCTAAACCACTACAGTGCTAAAGGCCTTGTTACTGCTTTACATCCTGCACCATAAAACTGCAGGCATTGGGTGGACTTGCTATTTTTTGGCTCAACTCTGTCAAAGCAGTGAGAATGGGAACCACACATAATGCAGAGGGCTCCAAACCTGGGCATTATACATAAAATATAGGGATTTRAAATCATGTAACTCTATTTTCCAAACCTAACAACAGTCCCTGTCAGCTGCATGAAGAGTACAAATCTGAAATCTACTGCCAAATCAAACTTGAGCCTTAATGTCAAAGCCCAGATTTTATAAAAAGGGTAGATGTTATTAAAAAGACAGCTAATCAATCAATTACCGACACTCAGCTTCTCACCAGATCTGGTGCCATTTGTAACACGTATTGAGATCCTTGACTGGAATGAGATGCAGCAGAAAGGCAAAGAATGATTGTGGGCACTCACAGCCTSGTGCCAAGGACATGTCAATAGCAGTCAAACAGTAATTTTCCTGATTACAACATGTAATCTAGGCTCCCCTTTCCTTGGGACTGATACAGAGTTTTAGATCAACAGCTTCAGACAACTGAATTACAAGCTGAGCCTGGGTGAAAAAAACCACATTGAATTCTAAAGGTACACCTTGGTAACATTATCTTCAGTGGAACATAAGCACATCCTTTGTTTTACAAATATGTTTAAGTGCCATCCTGATGGGAATATGTTGTTAATGAGGCTTATTACAGTAATTTGTATTGGAGTCATTTACAGGCCTGAGTCCCAGTGTGTTTGGCATAGCACAAGAATTGGAGTATCRGTTTCTCTGCTCTCTGAGTTACACAGTCAAAGTATGGGAGAGAGAAACAAGTGATTGGCTTAGAGAGATGGGAAGTGGAGAGCAAGCAGCAGGTATGTACATGGCAATGGGGCATTAGAAAATAATGAGGTAAGCAGGGGTCACTGCACATGGAGAATTGCTTTCCTCCCTTTCATCTAAGTTCAGTTTTTACAAAATCTGTAAAGTTATGAATTTGAGTCAGTTGCCCAATACCATCTGCATCCTATGCATTTATCTGGATCACCAACTGATGATGAAGATAAATCATACTTAAACACACATCTTCATCTCCTGGTGCTGCAATGGTGCCTCAAATGAAAAATTCAGATGTAGACATTGTACAGAGTCACTGTCCATAAAAAGTAATAAAAGAGAAAGGATTACTTTTAATGCTAATAACCATAATAATGCCTCCCACAGTAAGTTTAGCTGAAGGGTGGACATTCACAGTGTGTGAAGCTTCTGCATTTCTCCAAYTGCATGGCAAGCCAGGCAGGAGCTCCTGGGAAAGCCTGGAGCTTGGTCAGAGAAGGCTTGTCCCCACACAACCCATGGCACTGGCACTTTGTGCTTGGTGCTCAGAGAGAGCCCTTTGCCCGAGCCCTGTGCCACATGTTCAACAGCCCTGCAGCAGTAACTCGTGGGTGAAGCCTGGTCAGGCAGAAGGTCCCTCCACACAGATTTTGCTCTTTCCTGCAGTGGGTTGCTGTGTAAAACTGGTGGGGAGCTGCCATCCACGTGACACTGTGTGAAAGCCTGCAAGCTTTGCAGCTGGACCGTGCTTCCTGCCTCACTGGCACTCACCCCTGAACTGATGTGACCTCTCTACAGGCTAGGGCTGGCTTTACTGCAGTCAACTCGTTATTCTAGGGGACCAATTTGACCTGGAATACGTTGTGGAGAGATAGAATGTAAGAAAATAAAGATAGTGCAGAAGGTAGTCTCACACCTGAGGAGTTGCAGCTGTACCAATCACTAAAGATTAGGAACAGGCCTGCCCTTAACAGGCCACAGCTGTGTCCAATAAGAAGAATGCTACAAAAGAGTGGGTTAGCTGGGTGAGGAGAGAGCTGGAGTTTGTTGGTTGTGCTGTGGAGAGAGATGGAGTATGTTGGCAGTGCTGTGAGGAGCTGCCCATGAGAAATCACCRAGAAGGTCTGGAACTTTGCAATAAGATGATGACAGTATGTGGCACACCTGAGCACGTGCTCACAACCTGACTCTTCRTGTCTGTAGTGCCACTGAAATTAGTGCATAAGTATGCCTCTGTCACAGCCAGATGGGACATTTTATTTTATATTTAACCAATCATGTGGCATACCTATCTCCTAAGCCTCTCTTCTCTCTCAAAAGGGGAAGCCTTCTTACTTCCTGACACACTCTTGGCTGGATGAGGGTCCCAGCTTGATTACCAGTATCTTTTGAAAGCACCCAGTATTAAGGTGTCCAGAAGCAGAAGAAATGTCTGAGGTTTAATTGATCCTACAGTAAAGCTGACAGGCAACAGCAGTCTTGGGGTGGATACAAGAAATTCAGAGCCAGAAGCACATCTCCTTTTGYTTGTTCTCTGGGCTGTACTCCACCAAGCAGGTGTCTGAACCACRGTCTGTTCTGCAAGGTACTGTAAAAAGGAAAATCATAAAGATGGCCCTTAGATTTGAAAACTTACATGATAAAACAAAGCAAATGGACACAAAGACCAGATGCCATCACTGTGACAGAGTGTCATCATGCTTGTTTTCATAATTTCCTTTGCACCTTTGTCTACYAATGTCTATTAAGACATTTATGAAGGCATTAGCTTTGCTGAAGAATTCCTCCATAAAGCGCATTGCAAATTATATCATGCACTCTTAAAAAAATTTACAATATTCAGTATAMTATACTATAAATATTTCTAAAACTTCAACAATTTCTAAATAATTGCCAATTGCAATTGTGTAAATTAAATGCTACAATTAACAACTATGTTTTGTTCTCTGGATGCATTCACTGTTTTGGATAATATTTTACAGTGCTGCAAAAGAGGTTTGTATTAATTAGCTGGCTCTTGTTTGTTGAAAGCAGTTGATTTACTAAATATCTTGCTTATTAGTGTGGAGGCATAGAACAGAAGGCAACACTTCATAACAGCATTTTAATAGACAACCTTGAATACTTGACTTTTAATAAGTAGCTGACAGGAGTTGGGGTACCAGTTTTTCTTTGTGAAAAGATTCAGCTGAGGGAATCTGGTGTTTCCTTTAAGCTGATGGTATCCTTTCCTGCCATGTTCTGTTACACAGTTCTGCCAGCTATTCAGGCCAAGAATCATACCTGTGATAGCTCAAAAGATCAGCTGAGGTCCCAGTGGACAGCAGCACCCTTTACTGACTCATTTTGCAACCTTGAGCTAATAACCTCATGTTATTAGCTATTCTTGCAAAAAGTGTGTGAAATTGATTCTGTGGTGGTATAACCCCAGCAGGGAGCTCGGACCCACATGGCCACTCACTCARTCCCCCACCAGTAGCATGGGGAAAAGAAWCAGAAGGGTAAATGCACCGAACCTCATGGGTTAAGATAAAGACAGTTTAACAGATGAAGCAAAGAAAATAAGAACTCATTCACCATTTACCATGGGCAGATGGGTGTTCAGCCATTTCCAGGAAAGCCACACTCCACCCCATGTACCAGAGACTTGGTGAGACAAACACCATCACTCTAAATAAACATCACCAGCTTCCTTCCTTCCCCAGCCCTGTGGGTTAAGCATGACACCATATGGTGTGGGATACTCCCTGGGTCATTTGGGGTCAGCTGTGCTGGCTGTGCCCCCTCCCAGCTCCTTGTGCACCCCCAGCCTCCTGGCTGGTGGGCGTGAGGAGCAGAAGAGGTCTCAGCTCTTTCTGAAGTGRGGTTCAGCAATAACAGATGTTGGTGTTTTACCAATGCCTCTCTCACTAGCACAAATCCAAAACATAACCCATATCAGCTCATTTGAAGAAAATTGCCTCCATCCCAAATAAAACCAGTACAGATTCATTGTATGCATGTGTGGTATTTGGAAGAAGTAAAAAGTGGTTAAGTATCACCTCCTGCCATAGGGCAATGGTTGGGACAGGAATCAGCTCTAGAGTTATCATACCCACCTATTTCAAGTCCTGACCAGTGTGAGAATCAACATCCTTGGACATGTTCAATGAATCTCAYCTCACTTGCAAGCTTTGAAAAAATCTTCATAAAAAAGAGGTATTATTTATGAAAAAACTAGAACTAATTCAGTTTGAAGAAATCAAATATATCAAAGTGATAAGCAGAACCTTTAGCTTATCCTCTGGATAACTTTGGTGATAACTAGTTATTCTTCATTCAAAAACAAATTAATCAAATTACCAGCTGGATTTTTTTTTTCTTCTTACTATAAATCCTACCTGTACTGGAGAGATACAGATATAAATTTAAAAACCCATATATATATATATAGATATATATCTATATATGACCCATGTATATGCTATTCCATCCTGACCTTAATGGCCCTGCTGGATTTGGCATGCTCATGATTTTGCCCCAGGATGTGTTTTTACATCTGTGTATGTGGCAGAAGGCATAGGGAGGAGATTCTTTTCCAGTCTTTGACAGCATGAAGGATTTCAGCACCAGTGTTAGGCACACTGAATCTCCTCACCAAAGTGAAATTATATCTGCTCTCAAGAAGTAGTGGCATGGCAGAGACTGTCTCAAATGCATACATCACTAAAGTCAAGCAATAAAAGCAAGGGTTAATAAAAGCCAAACAAAAAACAAGTGTTTCTGATAAGTCTAACTAGAGATCAGGGAAACTTGATTACATTCAACCTGAGACTTTAATCACTACTCTTTTAGTCACCCCTGTGTTTTCGACATAAAAAAATTAAAYAACACTAAAAACATGGCTTATTTGCAGTTCTTGTCATTATGATCCTTAAACAGGCAATAGGGCTTAGGGAACAATGAGACATGGGAAAGATGAAATAGGATTTGAACATGCAAGAATGTTWTCTGCATGCAGCCAAGCTAATCCAGATCTCCAGCAAGTCCCTAATTCACAGACCACTGGGACAACAGAAGGACTGCACTGACTTCACAGGCTTTGGAGTCCACAGTATAAATGCCAAATTACATTCAGAGTTTTCTGAAATCTGAATCAGTTCAATCTAGAAAGTGTTACACCACAGAAAGCACTATCAATTATTTTCTACCCACACTTACTCTTTGCTACAATATGCTTCATTTAATTTTAAATGTAGGTTATTTTTTTATGGGAAAAGGTTGCTGAGATTTCAACCCTCTYAGGATTTTGCAATGCCAAGCATTCCTGGGTTATGCCACTCTTGTTCTACTTTGGTAGCCACTACCTCAGTAGATGTGGAATAGGAAATTAAAAGGAGTAGGTTTTCCTTGCTCAATCTGGACAAAGCATTAGTAAATATCCTTCAGAAAATGTAACAGGGGTATTCATAATTTTTATAGTTTTCCTGGGAAAATGTAATCATATTTTTCTAATAAGGTTTTAATCTGGAATTGGCTATATGGTCTATTTGCAGGGATGAACAAATAAAAGTCACACACAATCTCACACACACTCCTGATCAGACAATATGGTCAACCYACCCTGTGCTAGCTGAAGACATCCCCAGATAGGCCTGCATGGCTTTCCAGGGGGAGCCCACAGTGTCAATGGTAACTGGGCCAAGAAACTGTCTTGGCAACCCTAATCCTGTCTCCAGAGAAAATCAATTGCCAGCTGAACTGTAGCAATCCAAAGGTATCCATTCTGCCCAGATTGTGATGCACCAGGCAGGCAGCCCACCCAAAAATTTCCCTCCCTGATAGCCGGAACATGTTCCAAGGATCTTTCCAAAGGATGGAGCATGAAAGCTGTGTGAGAAATCTCAATAGCATCTACTGCTGGGGAAGCCATTGGTCCAGAATAATCCACAGCAAGCCTTGGCACAAGGATTGGTGCCAACCTCCATGGCAGTTCTCCTTCACAGCACTTCTCCAAATGGGTGCTTGCAGATTTTGAGGAACACGCTGTTCTTTCCTCCATAACTCTGCATGCCCCAGYCTATTTGTATGCTTTTGTAGCTCGTGTGGCATTCTGAAGGCTGTGATTATTAAATGCTGGTGTTTGCTGCTCCTTTTCCATTGAGAAAAATGTGTGAGAAACAGAAATTATATTGCTACATTAACACAGACTCAGGAGAAGGAAGTTACAATGAGTTCCCCAAAGACAGATGATTCATACATTTCATAAAAATGGTACCATATGCATTAGCTGTCGTTGTCAGATAACATTATTGTTGCAAGCACTGTTGCACATAACTACTTCATTTATCTAAATCGAGACTTTACACTTCTGCACAGTCTGCAGGTCCCAGCCCTGCCATGATAGAGTTACTAGCATGATGTAGCAATGTATTATAGTGTCAGATCGACTCAYATTTCACATTTTTAACTAAAGAAAATCAAAATAACGAAATGCAGCCATAGAAGGAACAACTGCTCTCATCTGCAGCTACTCCTATTTAAGATTTATTAAATAATAGCAATAAAAATGAGAGAATATGTTGGTATTGACAASCTGTATAGACTGGAATAAAAGATTTATCTTTTATTCGATGCAATTATTTATTGCTACTAGATGAAACATCATTAATTTTTGCCTCTACTACTTTTTTGGCTCTCAATATTCAATACCTTCCTAAGCCCAGGATATGTCTCAGTCTTCAGGGGTTTGGGGTCTGTCTTACCCTCTTACTTTGATTAATCCATCCTGCCACTTAGCCACCTTCCTCATGAATAGGGTTGGTTTGTCTCCCATTCTAACAGGTTCTTGCCTACATTAAGAGAGATGGGAATACTTTCAGCATTAGTGGGAACTTTACCTTTCCAAACCCCTGGTCCCCTCAGTCTGCCCAAATAASACCTGTGAAGATGGTACTTACCAGGTGATAGATGGGAGTGCAATGTCTATCCTGCTTCAGCTGTATCATCCTCGAGCACAAAACAAGGAGCAGGAATGTGGGGTCACTCCTCTCACAGTTTTGATGCCAGGCAGGCAAACTAAAACTAGATCCAAGAATATGGAAATAAAYATAATTTTAGTACACAACACTGTGCTCCAAGCTACCTGGCAACTGTAAGAAGTCATTCACTCACTATTCACTTATTCTGTGAGCAGGAGGGAATCTTCTGGGAGACTGACATGATGCAAGTCATAAAATGATCATTGTAACAAACCTGAGTTGACTCTGCTGGCAGCCTTTCACATCTCATATTTCCAGCTGTAATTAATGAGCCATTTTCCAGAATGCAAATATAAGATTTTGAAAGCTTTTCTTTAAAGCTTTTAAGCTTAGTTTTCCATTTTTGTGTTCTCCGAGATACAGGAAATGTAGAAATAGAAGGTGGAATGACAACAAGATGCAAAATGCATAGAAAATTATGTAAATATTTTACATAAAACAAAGAATTCCATTTGCCTTGAGACATGTCAGAGTGCATATATTAACTTAATTTCAATTACAAATAAAACTGCCTTTCTTGCAGCTAAGTTAGATTAGAGCCAATGCTTCACTTCACTTTGCATAAAGGCAAGGATGCCAAGACAATATTCCAGGCATAAAAATGTACAAGCCCGGATATCTCAAGACAGGAGTATTGCTTTGATACCTCCATGCAGTACATTACTAAAAAACACAAAAAACCCCCCCAAATAARCAACAAAAAAAAMCCCACCAAACCCAAAACAAAGCCCAAACCCCCAAATTTGTATAGTACCAAGCACTATTGTAGTGGGAGGAAGGGTGCCCCAAACCCTTTGCTGAGAGAAGGCACAGAGGGCACTGAACAGCTGTTCTCTCTTTCTCTGTGAGCTGTAGTTCTCATGTTTTCCAAGACTTTTTACGGAGCAGGTAAATCAATTCCCATTTTTCAAATCAATATTTTCTTGAATGTCTTGTGCTGATAAAGCACTTTCAAGCACAACTTGAGTTTCTTTTTGTGTTCTGCATTTAATATTATTATTGGAAACTAGAACTCTGCAATTGTCATTATGGTAAAATTTTTGCCACAGCATCCTCTGGAATAAAATCTAAATTTATTGTAAAGATAAAGATTCAGCAATGATGACCCTTYATGATGGCCCTCTAGATTCAGCAGTAATTTAAAAAGCAAGAATTTAAAGATCAAGCCTACCAGTGCCCGCCTACTGTTTTTTCTGGCCAGTTTTTCACAACTTACCCTAAGAAGCCATTTGATATTTGCATGCAGTGTCCCAGCTGGAGTGCCACTGAGGAAGCACAGACAGAGATTTCTGTTAAATTTAAATTTCTGCTGAAGTTTGACCACTTTTCTTTKTAATTTTTGAATTTGTMTTATGTCAAGCTAACCAAACTAACCCCTCAAAATATCCACCACATAAAATTGGTTTTAKGTCATTATTTTAGGAATCTTTCTGAGGTGGCTCTGCCTTGCTCAGCTGAGTTACTCAATATATTTATGGCACTGAGCAAGCATCATAAGTCAGAAATCACAGAATGGGTCAGGTTAGAAGGGACCACAGTGGGYCATCAGGTCCAACCTCCCTGCTCAGTCAGGATCATCCCAGAGCACRGAATGCATCCAGACAGTTCTGGGATATCTCTAGTGAGGGAGACTCCACAACCTCTCTGGACAACCTGTTCCAGTGCTTGGACACATGCACAGTGAAGAAGTGTGATATAGAGATACACAGCACTTGATCTCAAAGCTTGAAAAATACTTGAACTTTGAAAGAAACACTAAAAACCTCTTCATTTCCAAAGATGAAATTACTTCTCTTTCATTATCTGATGCTTCTTGGAGACGTCATCTTTAGAGTTCAAAACCAGAAATATCCAACTACCTTATGTTCAGGATGTTTCAGCAGGGCTGGAGATCATGTAGCAGATAAAACAAAGATGTTGTCTGAGATTTCTAGACCAATGAGAAACGCTTTTGTGAACCTGAACTTTCAGACACTAACATAGCATGAAACCTTTTGAAAATCTTCTCTCACTACCAAGCACATCACCCCCTGAGAGGGCAAAGACATCATCATTTGATGGAGCTTCTGCTGGCTCCATGTTCACTCTTTGCAAGAGGTTCGGACAAAATATTCAGAAAAGGAGATAATTTTTCTGAAACAAGCAGAGTATATGCTTCCATGTCAGGGTGCTTATGGCTGTAACTCTAAAAATATGGACAGCTTTTATATGGAGATCAATTAAAAGAGTGAKGCACTTAGACTGAGAGGCAGTGACTTCAGAAAACAGAGAAAGCCCTAGAACAACATGATCCAGTAGTTCTGGTGAGATTATAGTGTTTCCATGAAAGGATCATTTAAAAATAATGCAGTACATCTCTGAAGAACATAGTTCAACTCAGATTTAATATGGGTTCACTGCTCTCTATTCCCAACTGCTATTTTAGAAGAAGAAGCCAATATATTGAGAAAACATTCTAGAAAGCATGAAATACATTTCAAGTTCCAGTAAAACAATTGGAATCTTCTAGGATTTGTTTAATTTTGCAATATAGTTAGCCCTTAGTTAGTGATTTAAAACTTAGGCTAAATATACAAGAAAAGCCTGTTATTTCACTTGAAATAAATAAGACTTTTTTCACAATAAGCATTTGCTTTTTTTTAATATTAATTTTTTTTATATTATTATAAAATTTCTTCATCTTATGATTATGTTGCCCTGCCAATTTGAGATACTTTAATTAAATTGAAACCATCTAGATTTGCTATAATCACCAGAGAAAAACAAAATATGAAAAATGAATCTGCAATTTAAAAAAAATCTTCCTTGAGAMATTTTATCAAAATGGTGATTTTGAAATCTATTAACAGCTGTAGGCCAAAAAATAACATGAARTCACTCAGGCTGGCAGATCCAGAGGTCCTTTATCACTAAAGGTGAAACTATAATTTCAACAACAGTTCAGCCATTAAAGCTGTATTCAAACAGCTAGCTAGTGGTCAAACTCTTTCTGTAACGTATCATGGAATAAAGCTATTGAATTATAGTAATTAAAAAATTAATTACATTTCAAAATGTACAACCAGAAATTAGGTTCATCATGCAGCATCTCATGCTGTGCAGAAACAAGAGTACACCAAGTCTCTGCTTGTGACCTGTTAATGCTGTGATGGACTGGGAATCTCACAGCAGCCATTTCCAGAAAASACCCTGGAAAGGCCAACATTCATAACCTCTGCTTCAAAAATGCAGGTTGATGACTGAGAACAAGGCTTGTTGGGCCACATCCATGCTACCAGCCCCACTCCTCTGTGGCTCCTCTGCAGCCTACACTCTTCCCCTGCCAGCAGGAGGGAGGTGAGCATRGACATCTCACAGCCAAATCTGCATGGTCCACAGAGCACCCAAAAGACATGGAACAAGAGAAGAATTTTGAGGAGGAAAACAACAAAAATTTTCATTGCAAAAAGTGGCATCCTGGAAATGGGGAAAATTTCCATCCCACTGTACAAATGTCCCCTTGTTGTGAAGAATGAAAAGCAAGCAAAATGCAGTTGTAGAGAGGTCTGCCATCCTCACCTTCCTTCTGCTACTGCATTGCCTAAGTAACTTGCTGGCTTTTAGCATCCCTCCTACACTCTTATCTGCGCTGTAAGTCAGAGAGCCGTGGGTTAGATGCATTWAGGGGATTCAGGTTTTGTGGCAGCAGCCATTGCAGGGTCTGCCTTCCTGGTGCCTGGCTGCTGAGTGCCACCTCCACTGGATTTGGGACAGGCAGAGCTGGGAGCAAGGATGCTCCAGGGCTTGTTGAGAGACACCTCAGAGACACCTCACCTGCCTGAGAGCCCAGCACTCGTGTGGCCACACCTGAGTCACAGTTAAATTAGCTTCAAGTCATGCCAGGGGACGTTTAGRTTGGATATTAGGAAAAATTGCTTCACTAAAAGGTTTGTCAAGCCCCAGAACAGTCTGCCCAGGGAAGCGGTTGAGTCACCAGCCCTGAAGATGTTGAAAAAACCATGTAGARGTGGCACTCAGGGACAGGGTGTATGGTGGACTTGGCAGTGCTAGGCTTACGGCTTGCYTTGATCTTAAATGTCTTTTCTAACCTCGAGGATTTTGTGATTAGCATCGGGTTGGAACTTTGAGCCTGGAGCCCTCTCCTGCACTGCAGCTGTACATCGTACTCAGGTCTGTGTAACACAGGGAAAAGTCATTGCCTGTGTGACAGGGAAGCAGGAGACTTCCATTTCAGCCAAATTACTAAACTGTGTACAGGTCTCAGTTGCTATCCCAACCATCCTGCTGCAGGCTTTATGCTCAGGATGTTCCTCTCCCTTCCTGTTGCAGTCATATTCCTGGATAAAAAGTGATTTAAAAAATCAGTGGACGAGAGAGAAGCTGCCTGATCTTTTAAATTCAGGAAATTTGATCAGAAGTATAGAGGCTTGGTTTCTAACCACTGCTCYAACAGCTTTGTGTGCACAGAAATAAAATATTTAATACTTGGTGAACAGAAGTATGAAAATCTGTGTGTATAAAGARCTAGCTTAAGGAATGGCAAGTCAGGATCAAAATCTAGGGTTTAATGTGTGAAATTACTCAGTCCCATTTAGGGATCCTCAAACCTTTATGAATTTGGGCTAATAATGGCAGACTTGAACCACAGGCCCTTCAGACTATTACCAGTCTTGCCCTGAGATAATCATTAAATGCAAAGGTGTATTCATTCCTGCAGCAACAGTGCTTTGACTATTTGTCAAACTATAAAAAACTAGAATAAAAATTAATAATTATAGTAATACTACTAATAATAATACTATTACTACAACTACTACTAATAATAACCCTATTTGTTTATTTCCTATATAACTACTCAACTTCACATGGCCCCTGCAGTGGCTGCCCACAGCCTTAGACATTGTCATGTAGTAATGTGCACACCCTTACCTGGAAGGGTAACAATAATCCTACACCATGAGCAGCTTCATTTCACAGCCTCATTTCCTCCATATTCCCACTRAAATGCTTCCCAAGTTTCTGATACATGCAGCTACCTTTACAGATGTACTGGTTCATTGTTTCATTTTTCAGGGATCCACAGAAACAGAGGCACATAAAATTTTGCCAACTTTTGCCTAAAAAGAAAAAAATCACATTATTCAGTCAATGCATGAAACAAAGTCATGCAGAAAATCAAATAGAAAAATAGCAATATCTGAATTAYTGCCTCAGTTTTTCCATCACTTTTTAGATATGTTTGGTGGTCACAGAGACTCCAGGGTTCTGCTGAAGGCCCATCTCTTCTGGTCCCTGCAGTCAAGTTACAGCTGTCTTTCTCTGGTAATCAAAGAAATGCTGGTTGTAAAATTATCTCTTTCTGTTTATAAGTACTAGTGCCCTTTTWCAGTCAATGTCCTTTGCTACCCAGAAATCAGTTTGGTCATCTGTTTCTTGGCTACCTGCTCGTCTGGCAGAGYATTATTTGCTTGTCCAAGGAGTTTGTTATCCAAGGATAACAAACTCATACAGTTTTACAGCCCTGTGCTAAATACCACAGCTTTTCCAATCAGCACTATGTGTGCCAAATCAAAACAAGGATGTTACTTTGCAGATATGGAAGCAAACATCAGACATAGGTGGATAAAGATACATTTAGCTACACACAGACCCACCTCATCAAACACGGATGCAAAGTCAACACGTTTCACTGGCAAACTGATTATTTTTTAAGCTTTTGGTAAAGGGCAAGTCTCCCACCAATGTCAAAACATAACATCAGCCAAACCTCATCTTTTTAAAATACAAGTACTGACACAACTGGGAACAAGAAATGCAAAAAGTTTTAGTTTTGCTCTCTTAATCCAGCAGCATCTGAAAACAAAATCCTGCAGCTTTCTCTGCAGACCTCAGGCACAGAGCTCATAAGACCAAAAAACTGCTGTTAAATAGAATTTAAACTAATTGCCCCTGGTTACAGGAYGTGAGATGCTAAAACTGTCCCTGTCTCCCGATGAAATCAGTGTCTGTCTTCTTCTGTGAACACATTTACATTTTTAGCCTTCTCTTAATCCACAAAAGAACTTTACATGTATCAAAGTTGCATCTTGTCCTTGAATGCTCCTTTTTTCTCTAAACTCTGGTTTATTTGSTGGTTTATCTGCTGTCTCTGCTTTCTTTGAAGCCTCTGGATACCATCTGTGAATTTGATTGATGTGTAAGTTTTCTTCTTATTTTAGGTCATTTATACAAAAGTAAGTATTAGGCTCAACATTAACCCCCAGTGAGCCCCACTTTGCTGTTTTACCCCTCATAGTTGCTTTGGTTTCTGGTTTTCAGTAATTTTTTTATTAAAACTGCAATTAGTACTGGGGTCTTAATAAAGAAATTTTTAGATTGGATTTCCTTTGTTGAAAGTCTCGGATTTTTGCAGAAAGTTCTTTATCAGAGGCAAAGGTGCTGACTTCACATGGTTCTGTATCATTTCAGTTGAAGCACAATAAATGCTATAAAATGACTGGAAAAATGCCTCACACAACACTGCATTCAAGGAAATGGTGTCATCAAAACTAGGAGAGGTATTTTTAAAAAAAAAAATATTTTGACTGATTTCTCTTGTGCTTTCAGGTCTGCCACTCATAACTCCACAAGACTTGTCAAACTCACTTTTCCAAGAGAGAGATGTGAATTTTCTTCTTGTTCTGCTCTGAGACAAAATCAAAGAAAATAGAGGTGACTTCTGTAATCTTTCAATACACTAAATTTTTCTCCCTCTGCAGTTGAACAGCATAATTAAGAAGTCCTTCATTTAGAGTTTGAAACTTTAATCATGGTTGTCMTAATAAAATCCTCTCTGGTTTGATGGACTTTATATTACTTCTCCTCAAGTGAACCCCAAACTGATTACTTGACAGGGAGCATTATCTAATTAATTATTTAGAGGAACAACTACCAAATTACACACAGAGATTGAGCAGCATATGGTGATCCAGTTTTAATCTTCTAATCCAGAGTTCAAATCCCAGGTGGAGACTACAGTCTTCTGAATATTAATCGAATTGCACCTCTACTGTCCCAGAAAATGAGTTTCTTGTGCTTATGAATTTTTCATTATTTCATCTGTAGTGAGAGAGAAGCCTACATCCATCACAGTTTGGAAAGCATGTACTACATGTCCACAAACTCCACTTTTCAYCCTATTTCTGAGCAGTTCCTCTGCACTTCTATACCTCCTTGGCCCATAACACTGACTTCCACCATCACCCTTACMGTGAAACCCTCAGCACTTGTTTGCCAAGGCACTGGGTGCTCTACTCTGGACAAGAAAGCCTCCATCAAACCTCTTCAATGTAGGAAACTCAGTTTGTTACCATTTCCTTTCACCTATGATCTGTACACTCCATATGTACTTAAGGAAGCATACTTGGGGTTTTGAGATTTGTTAAATCTGATGACTACTCACAAGTCTATTTCTTAAAGTAACCAAACACTTGAAGAGCTAAATTAGGGTTCAACTGATTCCAAATATAATTGTTGCTGCRTCTTTTTCCTATTTTTTTTAACATAGCCTAAGGATAAATTGACTTCAAAATTGTTTGCATATTTTTTAAAAGTGCATAACAGGGACAATCAAAACACTGCTTCAAAATGTAGTGYTATATTTTTCACCCAAATGTCTGTACCGATGACAAACACAGTGTCAAACAGGCTAGAATTTGCATGGCCTTAAGCTTAAGGACAAAAATAAAGTATTTAGCAAAATGTATATTCAGAAAGAGCTCCTTTTAATGCCTTGCAGTCTCTTCATCAGAGCTTCATAAATGGCTCAAAAATCAACCTACTCCTAATCCCAAGGAAAGTCACATAAAGCCCCACGCTGCATCCAGTCCTCCATTCCACATGATGGCCCACAGCTTGCCTGCACTCAATCCCACATGGACCACACACCCACCTCATTCACCAGCTGTTCTCCCAAATCTAAGGACTGCCYTACAGTAATTCTAGCCACCGACCCGGAGGCAGTTTCCCTCCAAGCCAGGTGGAGGTAGGCAAGGGCAGCCTCACAACAAGGCAGTCTGTGTGTTGCCACCTATCCCTAAGGTGTCACTGACTACTTAAATCCCCACGCCTGGCTTCAATCCATGAAGTACAAAAAGCACAGCTGCTCTCACACTGATGCAACAGGCTAGGTGAGAAAAATGGCAAAACTGAACCCAGGTTCCACCCTCTACTGGTTTTGCATCACAGGCTCCTGAGCAGAAAAGCAATGATTGATGTGAGCAATTAAAATTGTGATTGGTATGGGACTGAAGAATGCAGTCCTACCACAAGAAGCACGTTTGAGCTGGGGTTTATTTCTCCCTCAGCAGCACTAWCTTTCACAATGCTTTAGCAAGAACTGCTGTGCAGTGTTCTGCACAGGGTCTCTGCTGCAGGATCTGAGGAAGCCCAGGTTTCACTGACTGCCTCACCTGCCAGCATGACACCAGCAGCCATGGGCTAAATCTTGCAGCAGAGGCAGGTGAAACCACAGTGTTGATTCTACCTACTCTGTGYTTGTTGTTTGCCTGCTTTCAACTGCACATTGTGCACACATTAACCAGTCATCTGCCAGCTCTCTTCCTCCACAACTAACAGTTATTCTTCATGTGTTCTRTGCTGTATTTTTTCCATCTTTCCTCTGATGCCACAAGTCTCTGAATACTCTTGTAATAACTAGATAGAATAACAGCCAATCTCTCCTGGGCTTGGAGMGAGTGTGATTTACATTTACAAAAATACCCTAAATAAAGGAGCATAAAACCATGAAGTAAAAGCTCTAGAATGCTCCAATCAGTTTAAATTTATAATTATTTGTACATGGAGGGACCCTTTCATGTAAATGTGTGTCAAGCTCTTAACTCTAGTTTCTCTAAGCAGAGAGTTGGTGGYGTGGCTCAAGATCCTGTGCCCCACACCCACTTCAGGGCAAGATCAGCCACACCCTGAAGTACTACTTCTTTCCAAGGACTGTCRAGGTTGTTCAGACAAGGCTATGTCAGATTCATCACCTCTATTTGCTGGGCTAAATCCTACATGCTTGAGCAGCAACAGGAAAAAAACCATTTGGGGGCATAGGTCGGTTGGGGGCTTTTTTTGGCTCTTTACCAGAAGAACCCAAATTTCATATTTGTAGTGGGACTTTGGCCCACTCCAAATGCTCACAGCTTGGGCTGGTATTTCTCAGATAAATTACTTCGGTATCTCCTGGCAGGCTGGTGGCAAGGCAAAAAATAAAAAGGAAACCAAGTGTTGTATGGGGAAATCAGAACATGCAAGTGGAAATATCACTCTCTAGCTCAATGAGAAAGAAAATTCTTCCTTCCTGTGGCTCTCAGGGCCTTTTCTGTAAAGTGACTTTGTTAGGAGGAGTCAAAAAGGAAGCCTCATGTGACAGGGTCTGTAGGGTGCATAGCTAAACTTCTGAGGTGGAGAAGGCACCAAACCCAGATCTCCCACTGTCCAATCCACCTTTAAACCACTGTATCCAAAGGACTTTCCACAGCATTTCCAGCCTGCTCCTGCTGCCACAGCAGTTGCTCTTGCTGTAACACGGGTTGCACTGCCATTGGCAAGAGGCACGTGTCCTCCAGCAGATCCAAGTGCAAAACTGGTGCTCAATCTGTACATCCCACATGGCSTTGCAAGCCTGCCAGGGGTGCTGAAAGCCCAGTTTGTCTTTTTAACATCTAAATAACTTTACTGCAGAAAACTTAGGCAACTACAGCCATACAGATTGCTGTGCTAGATTTAGAAAAAGAAAGGATTTGTGGATGGCTCTCTTTAGCTCATCTGATCTCAGCCTATATTTTTCTTTAGACACCTTCTACCCTTGCCAGAGCTGGGCCTAAGGTAACAGCAACTTGTTATCTTGTCACAGCAAGAGAGAGACAATTAATTCAATGAGTGGGTCTAACAACATAAACAACATAAGAAATTTGCACATACCACATAGAAACAGCGGAGTTCTCATTTAACTTCTTATTTTCTTCTGATGCATGATTTCATCAGCTTCATCATCATGCACAGCATAATTCTGTTACTCTGGTAAACAATTTATCTCTCTCATTTTATTAATAGTCATTCCAAACAATTAAAAAGTTGTATCTACAAATTTAGGTTTATGCCTTTGGCAAAGGCAGCCTGTTTTGTAGATCAGCAGCTATAACTTTCCTACCCAGAAAGCCTCACTATCCATGGCTTGTGTTATGTTCGCCCAGATGTTCACAAACAAATTCAGTCTGTGATTATTTTCAGATTAATGACATCCTGCTCTATTAGAGCATTGCCAAATCATCCTTTTGTTGCCAGTCTTGCAAGGTTTTGTGTTTGTTTTTTTTTTTTTAAACTCCAACTCTAAAAGACACATGATTAGTCAAAATCCTCAGTTTTTCCTCCCTAAAGTCTCAAGCAAGCCTTGTCGCAAGCTTGACTCATGTTACCCTAGGGGCCCAAAGAACAGAAGATAATTGTCACATTTTCTTAACCACTTCCAAGACTTTTAAGAGTCTGACTCATGATTTCTAATGCCTACAGCTGGCAATACTGCATATACATTACATGTGTCATATCATCCATATGCCARTAAACAAAATCTTTAGGAAACGTCCAATTAGTTACTACTCACCCTGTTTATTATAAATTATTTTCTAAAATAATGTTTAAATCTCTGGTGCCAAAGAAGTTATATCACTGCAGTAGTCACTCACAGCAACAGAAAATAAATTCCTCATTAATCTGATTAAAAACAATTAGTAAAATCTACCTCCTACTCAAACATGCATGTGAAACCTAAACAGAACTACTTTTGATTTCTTAACTCAGCAGCCTRCAAAACAGAAGGTAAGCCATGAAAACTCTTACTAAATATCAACTATGCAAGCATTTGCTGTACTGCTGTCATTGAAATATAAACATGAGACAACTTGTGAAGGTTTGTTCCATCTAAGGACTCTGTCATTGTGTGCTTACCAGTGCCCCCAGCCCAGCAGTGGAAGAACCCTGCAAGGGCTGGAGGCATTTGGGGAGAGCTGCAGCTTGCCTTAGTCCTGCTGCTGAGAACAACACCTTCACCAGGCCAGCCACCTGGCAGCAGATTTGTCATATACTCCATTTCTAATAAGCTTCTGCAAAAATAAGGGCAGAATGTTTGTTTATAACATGGGACAGTATCATTTCTATGTTTGAATTCAAATTTATGGCAAAATTTGATGTTTTGATTACTCATGTTAACATTTAACCAGTTTTACACTTTAGAGAAAGGCCCTCATTTATAATGCTTGGCATCAAGTAATCAGAATCAGAAAGCCACACATAAAACAAAGGTTCCCCACCATATAAATACACACAGTGGGAYTAATTTCAGGCATATTTATATTATCCATTAACTCGATTAGATATTTACACCATTCAGTTCAACTCTTTCATTCTGRCTCTACTTTTGAGCCTACAAATAAAAACCTAGTATATGTTGTACAGATGTGATGCTCATACCTCAGAATGAATCAGAAACACATAAATGGTTAAGCAATGTATGTGCTCAGACTTGCTTAGTCTGAGTCAGAACCCTTCYTCTCTCCATGAACTTCATGAGCATGTTTTCCACAACTTTCTAGAATAATAGAAAAAAATATAAGCAAGGAAAGAAGGGAGTAAAGAAAGAAAATGCTTGGGAGATATTTTTGTTTCAAGGATTTTAAAGATTATTAACTTAATTATCAGATTGGCAATTATTACTAGCTTATAATTAAAGACTACATTTTTTTTTATAAATTGATCATCTACTTAACATTACTAGAAGCCAACCTGAACAGTACCACTGTAATGGAAGTGTAGTTGCTCATTTTGCCAGCAACGAAACACTTTTATCTCTACATTTCTTGCTACATAAACACACTTTGTCTTCTGGCATCACACCAAAATAGCCCTAAGAACATATTTGTATGATTCAATGCTTTAGTACCTGGGTTACTTCCCCCAGAATTAGATCCAATACCTTGTATTGGTTAARAAAGTAATTTTTAATAATAACTTTCCACCATTGCTAGAAACAAAATGGCAGAGAAATTACTGCATTTCATGGAATGCATTATTAAAGGTCAATATTAGTGATGGKATTTATCAATTTGCATCTGAGCTTTGTTTGTTCTCTTCACACTGTTGCCCAGCTCACGTGACCTAAGCAACCACTCCCAACTGACAGACAGCAGGAACAATGTGCACTTCATTTTCCCCCTAATTTTCTTTTTTAAGACAGACTTCATCTTTGAGCACAAGTTTATACTTCACTGATTTTATTCAGCTTGCTATAATCTTTACCCTTAATGCAAAAAAGTCATCTGCTATGTGAGTTAGATGGGGAAAATACATTATGCATGCAGCAGAGAGAATGCTCTGAGTTAGATCTTAGTAAGCATCTACATCTGCCACTCAGTCATTGCCGATAACATTTTCCTGAAGCCATATATATTCCAAACTTTGGTTTAGGAGTTGGGGGGAGGGGGTGTTGTCACTGAATTAAAAACCACCAAAAACTGAGACAGAAATACTGTAGTGTTTCTACCTCTGACTCTAGCAGTGTAGTACCTGTATTCACTAATTTCATACAGAAAAAGCATGCACTATACAAAAAGCAGAAAATCCCTCCAAATTCATTGTTTCATAAGCAAGTGAAAAAGTTAACTATGTAAACACATCGAGGTTGTACTGATTATGGTCAAAGGAGCAAAAAATGTAACACACCACCTAGAACTGTTGTTCCTGGGAACCTTGAGACACTGAGATATATTAATGTATAAAACAGAACAGGTATCTTGACTTGTTAATGTGATTAAGTGCCATCACAAAGATTCTACAATACACAGGATGAAAATATAACACATTTAGCCAAAGCATGCTTGTGCTGTGGCTATTTGGCATTTTATCCTTGAATTTAGACTAGCCTTTGTGTGCTCTGAAGTGCAATCTTGCTTTCTGCCTCTGTTATTGATAAAGAAGTTGAAAGTGATCAAACATGCAACAGCCCAAAGTTAAGACAAGGCTCTCTGTCCAAGAGCTGTCAGCATTGTGTTTTCCTACAGCCAACTACCATAGTAAAGGCTTGACTTGAGACTTGGTGAAGGATAATAAATGTTCCTTCCTTCCTGCTGCCTTCAGAAGCTTACTTCYACCCCAGTATACACATTTTTAGAAGATGTGCTAAAGATGCCAGTGGAGAAAATGTGTAATTTTTACAAAATGAAGGATTTAATATACACATATACATTTAAACTCAAATAACGATCTCCCTGGCATTCTTCCCAAATGTATTGATAACATGTTTGATGATATAAACATGAAAAGCAGTAACAGCTTTTTACTTCCAATCAGCTTTTTATTTCCTCCTTGACTGCAGACATTTCTCTCAGCATAATCCAGAGCAAGGTTATCCTCCACTAGTGTTTGACAAGTTCCTATCAAACATTCCTGACATAAGGGGTGACGACACATTTGCTGTTAGCCCACGCCAAGTGCCAAGGGAAACCCTAACAAGTGCAAAAGCTTTCAGAATGGGACATGGAACATATTCTTAATTAGCACTGGGTCACATTTACATTTGTCATCTCAGTTGCAAAGGACCCCCATGAAAGCCTGAGCTTTAAAATAGGAGCGTGAAAAACACAATAGCAAAATGAAAGGCAACATGGCAATTCTAGACAGTGCMCCTGAAAGAACAGTATTGATTTTCTGCTTTTTTTTCCTGAAGGATGATAGGTACAGAATCAAGCTTAAAATCAGGAATAAAACAGAAGAATATTAAAGTTACATTTTGTTTATTCTTCTTTGGTAAACTTTACTGTCTATGTAAAGCACTTAACATAAGGTCAGTTTCATAGTCCTGTGGCACCACATAAAGTTCCTCAAGTACCTTCCTGTGCCAAGTCAGAGCAGGTACTGAAATGAGTCCTACGAGTGCAGCCCAAGCACCTTGGGCATGCAGGTGGCAGCTCTCTCTTCCCACCAATCAGCTGCACCACTTGCTCCTGAATCTAGGCTGCAGCTGTTCTCCTCTGCCTTCTCCCAAGAACAGCCAGATCCAAAACCCAACATCACATCCACTATGGGAGCACCCCACTCTTGAAGGGAAGTGCAAGACTCACCTTCAGCATGGAGACTTACCAGTGTAAGTATGCAGTGTAATTACAGTGGGATAATTTCCTGAAATACGCAAACAAAACTGCCTTCCCTTGGAAACAGAGCACATGTGCCTTGTACAAACAGGTATGTTGGTATGAACTATAACTCTCATTAACCTGCTTCCTCAGCCCAGCCYCTCTGCTGTAGGGGACTGTCTCTGAAGTCTGCTGGCAGACTTGATCCTCTGAAGGCTCCTGTAGCCTGCTTCAGTCAGGCTTTCACATTCCTCCAGCTAGTCCGCACCATTGTGACTCACTRAGGTTAGAAAACACAGTATGACTAACTCTACAAAGAGCAACTAAATAATGACAAATAGTTAAGTGCATCTTTCATCACCTCAGATGGATGTGGATCCCATCAAGTATCTGATCAGTCAAGGACATTGACAGAGTTCCTCCAGATTCACAGTGGCTGTACAGGTACATTATTAAGGTCCCTGAGCCAAGAAGCTCATACAGCTTCCTGAGTTCAAGAACCCTTGAACATTACATTCCAAGTGAATTTTGGGGCCCACTCTGTAAGTCTCTATATATTTGAAGACTAGTAAGAACTGTACCTCTTGAGCACTCTGTTTCAAGTTTTTGCAAGTGTCTTGCACTGCTGCAGCTTAAAAAAAAAATTCAAAATCAGGTATTAAAATTTTGAATGCCATAAAAGAAGAATGACAGTAAAGAGGGATGTCAAAGTTGCACATTACTGTAACTGAATTTATAAAACTAAACTTTTAAAATTCAAATA
Source organism: Cardinalis cardinalis (assembly GCA_014549065.1). NCBI lineage: Eukaryota > Metazoa > Chordata > Aves > Passeriformes > Cardinalidae > Cardinalis > Cardinalis cardinalis. The sequence goes on along the minus strand of JACDOX010000011.1, from coordinate 2,556,496 downwards.
TATATTCAATATGGAAGTAATATCAATTAGAAGTGTCAAGAAGCACAAAGAGGTACAACTTTGGAAAAAAGCTTTTGGTTTTTATGAGAGTAAGATAGTTTGTAATATTATATCGAACAGCAGCCTCAAGAGAATTTTATGAAAAATTCTCTTCACAAAGACTCACTATAACTGGACCATCAGAATTTCTCCCCCCTCACATCTTCTGAGCATGTCCACAAGGCAATACCAATGGTACTCCTGACCCCTTGATGCAGAAATTTTCATTTCAACAGTTAAACACAGTCACACAAAAGGACTCAGTTTGTAATGTGTCTTATACTCACAGGTGCAAAAAATGGAACAAAACCAGATCTGTCCTATTATACATGAGCATTCTTAAGATAGAAAGGATTAATTTTGAAGTTTCAGGCAGCATTCCTAGACTCATCTYGTGTTAGACAGTTTGTTTGTATTTTGTTGAACTCTTTTAGAGAAACAGCATTTAAACCTAGAATGAAACATGTTGGCAAAGTTTTCATGTACATGGATTCTGCTAGAGATTCAAAACTTCTGTCATTTGAGAATGATGAAATCTTACAAATATGGGTTTTCTTGGTACAAGAGAAACATGTTTAAAAAAGAGTAGTGCTGCTAAATGGCAATTTTTAGAATTAACAATCATCAAATCTGCATGCATCCATGCCACTGGTGTTACAACTGAGTTCAGCAGACTCTTCATAGAAGTTTTTCTAAAAAGGAGAACCTAAATTACWAAAACCCAAATAATCCTAATCTTTTGAGTTCATAAGCTTGAGCACATCACAGAACTCTGAAAAGTGACAATGAATATCAACAGCAGATTTTACATTTCTTTTGGCCTCTTGGCCTGAGCCTGCCATTTATGTGTGAAAGAGGATGCCTTCAAATTACTAGTTTCTACAAATGTGAGGAAACTTGAGCTCTGCATTATAGGTGGAAGTCTTCTGAACCAAGGATTACAGAGTGATTAATGCAGTCTGTAACCCAGAGTCCTGTTTTCTCTCAATGCTTTTAAAATCTGTGTCTATCTTGATACAGCCAAGGATTTTGAAGGCCAGTGTTCTAAGTCCTGCATGAGGTTTCCACAACAAGAATTATGTTTCAATTAATTTCTACTGAATGTGTTGTCACATTTGTAGGAACTCAGTTCTCACTGAACTGCTATTTCCAGAGCCAAAGTGTCTAAAAAAGTCTAAAGAGACATCCTTCAAGTCTGCAGAAGAACATCCAATGATACAGAAAGGGCTCCTCTCCATATGTTGTCAGTGCTCCCACCTCTCATTATATGCACACTTAGCACCCTCAAAAATACTAATTGAGCATGAACAAGATGTTTTAGACAGTCAAAATCACACATCCACACAGCAGCCACTTTGAACTTTATTAAGAAAATAAATGTTTGCCAATTAAACTGCAATGACTTCACTGACTTTCCCATTTACTTGTAGAAAATGAGTTCTTTCATAACGGCTCTGGAAATCATTTATTGCCTGGTAAATGCTGAATCCCTGACTGTGTCTGGTCTGCTCAGAACCCTGTCAGCTTTACCATGAAAGGTCTATATACATCTCTGCAAAATGCAAAGTCAGCACACATCTTTCATTCAAGCAACAGTCATTTTTGAGGCAGATGTCACACTAGCCAAACAGCAAAGCCACCTTTACATTAAACAATCCTTTCTATCATGACAGTTCCACAGATGAAATGTAATTTTTGAGGAAACAATCCATAAGATACCAGTCACAAATTCTCTTCATGTAACTGTTTAGTCAAGTCTTATTTCTCAGGCAGGAGAGGCTGAGCTACAATGAAACACAGCATGGTGATCTATCTTCATGAGAACGTCCTGTTGCCAATGCATCTGCTTTTGCCTCCTTTGCTTTTTATTACTCTGTGTAGTCCTGTGCAGTAAAGTCAGAACAAGGCTTCTTCATTCATCTGGAGTCAGATTTATATCCAACCCTCTAAGTGACTCACACCACTGTTTATACACATCTGTGAAAAGTAGTTCTCCATTCCTAAGTAATCCAACCATCATAAAGATATTTTCCAATGTCTTCAACTCCAGAAGTTGTTTTAATTCCTTTCTCATCTTGTAGCCATGTAGCAGAAGAGCATTGTCATGGGCTATATATATTAGGATTTAATCCTTATTAATAGCTTCAGTAGATGGCCCGAGGATTTTTAGTACTGTAGTAGGCTTCACATGCAGCTACATAAGCAGATTCTGGGAAGAAATCATCATGGTATTCTGCTAAAAACCTGAGAAGAAAGCACACAAAAAAAAAAGAACAGAATATGAAACATTTAAGAGAAAAGCTTTTTTTAAATTGATTTTTAAGCTCAGCAAAAACACAGCCTGGGAATTAAGAATTATTACTCTTTGAAATTTGGCATACAAAGGATTTGCCCTATTTTTTACAAGTTTCACATAGWGAGAAACAGCCTTCCTCAAGCATTCTGAAATCCAACAAGCACTAAAAAAATTCCTCAAGCTCAGTAACAAAACAAAAATAATCTGGAAATTAAAGCTACACTCAGGAAAAGAATTCCAATAACTAGGACAGAAGGAAAAAGAAGAGATCTTTCTGCAATTTCTGTAAGTTACCTGCTCAGCACACTACTTTCATTTTTGCCCAAACCAGTATTTTCAGTTATCACTGTCAGTATCTTATACAAATAGCCAGGATCCATTAAGGAGCCAAACTATATCTTTTAAGGGAAGTAAAGCTATGATYTTTCATATATTTCATGTGCCTTTAGGGTCTCCATCTTTCTGATTTAAATATGGGTTTCAATGACAAAACACATCCTTTGCAAATTCAGTTACTTAATTTCATATTTCTGCAAGATGGTCTGCAAATACTATTCAAACCACCAAGCACCCAATATTTTATAATATTTTCCTGCTCTGCTAACACACAACTTTTTCTTTGGTTTAGGACTGAAAATGAAAATAAACAGTGCCRCTACAAACACCAATAACAAACAGCTAAAATGACTATAAGCTCTCTGCTCCTTCCTTTGATTTCAAAGACACTGGGTATATAAATGGGGGCAAAAGGGCAAAATGGTTATTAAATTCAAGATTACATTCAAGCTGTACTTCAGAAAAAACACAGACCTTCAAAAATACCTGGATATTAAAGATCAGCATCAATAAGCATGGCAAAATGCTAGCATGGCAAAATGTTTTAAGAGTAGGAAGCAAAAGAARTAACAGAAAACAATGTCATTTACAGAATCTGTGTTCTCTCAAGAAACAATGGCTGGGGTGATGACTTCACTATTGGAAGCTGAAAATATCAATTTTGCATAACCAATACTTGGGACMTAGAAAGTTCAAATTAAAAAAATGTTCATGTGAATGGCATAAAAACTTCAGGCCTTCTCCAACCTCAATAACTGCTGCACTGCCTGAACTAGGCATGTTCTTTGATCTAAAGAGAGCCAAAGCATCAAAGAATACTGGCAAGATCCTCTAAATAAAGCACTTAAATTTAATAAGAAATATATTAATTGCTCAGAGCTCATAGAAAATGGTGACAGTACAAAACTGCAGATAAATGAAAATGGGGTGATTTTTCCCCAATCCTTGCAAGCTAAACAAGTGCTAAACYGGAGAAATAACTAGTTACATTCTACTAATTCTAGATAAAGCAGTGAGAAATAGAAACCCTTTTAAAAGAAATCAATCCTTTATCATGTCACTGTTAATTTAGAAGGCACATTGTCAACTTCTTACATAATTCTTTATTTCACAGCAGCTCTACAATTAACAGTATAGAGAGGGACCTAAATGGTTTCTGATGTAAAATGTTTCAAACCACTAAAAAAGAATACTCAAATTATAGCAATTTAGAAGCTAATAAAATACCCAAGTCATCAACTGCTATGACCTCCGACTTTAGTTAGCTACAAATCACTTTCTAGGATGAGGGGTTGGTATGAAGCAAGTGTGGAAAAGCCTGAAACTTGACAGACTTGAACCTAACTTGGAATGTACTTAGATTGTATACAGTTAAGATGAGCAACAAGTGGTATTTGATTAATAATTCCTCATTAACACACATTAATGACTCCAAGACATTAAAAAAAAATCACAGGGGCTGAGGAAAATCTTAGTATCTTTGGATAACATTCAGTAAAACACAGTACTAAGATCATACAAGGGAACATGTTTTAAAAGAACCTTCAGAGGGCATCTGGGTTGCTGACAGTTGCAAGAATTTTAACAGCAAGTAATGGGAAGCAGGTTCACTTTCTCTTACAAATTTCCTGACTTTTGCTTAAATCATCAGTGATACATGCCAGTTTGGTACATGGTAAAGTGACAGCTGGTACAGATGAGAAATTCTAGCCAAGATGGTGTGCCACAGCTACAATCAAAAAAAAGGCACACAGTCAAACATACATCTCCCTGTTCTTCATGTAGCAGTTGTGAAAAGCAAAATACCCCAGAGCTAGCAAACATAAATTATTTTCTGCAGAGAACTAGGAGAAAACCACTGAAGGAACACAGTCAGCCTCTGTCCCAATCCCTTCTATACCTGCATACAAAGAGCAGGGGCCCTTCTGAAGCTGCTTTCTACTCAAAAGACATCAGAGTGCAGAACACTGGTACAGAAATATTAGGAGTCTCCTAAGACTTYTGCCTACTAGATATTTCACTATTGCTTTGCTCTTGGACAAGCTAAAACAGCACCAAGATCAATTACACTGCTACCTGCAAGTCATGAGCCAAGATTTAAAGACAGAGGGAGCTGTAATTAGCAGACAGAGCCAATGTTCAGCAATAGATCAGAAAGCATTTGGCTATCRAGCTATTCAGAAATGGTTTCATTATTAACTTACAAATCTGATCCATTCAGTCACCTGTTGCAYTATTGCTTTTTTCAGTTTTATACTTTTTACAGAGTTCATATGCATATATCTACACAGTGAGACTGCTGATGAGTAACCAAGTTCTGGGATGCACAGTCCACATTGATTTGAGACTGCGTGCATTTTTCATAATGAAGGTTCTTAAAAACAAATTCATGCTTTATACTCATGCTTAGAGAACAGCAGCAACATGGCACAATGAAGATATTTTCCTCCCTACCACAGGCTCCTAGAAGGGCAACACTTCAGAAAGGTCTAGAAGGGATGGAGACAAGGGAAAAAGACATGGGCAACTTAGGAATTCTTCAAGCTATGTTCTGATCTTCAAGTGTGGGTGTTTTTAAGCAAGCAACAGCCTCACAAATACTACCATCTGACTGACTTATACAGGTAGAGCTACCAAAAAGAAGAACTGAATTATCACTATCCACATTAGAAGGCCATTTGACACATGTCATGAACATATCTCAACAAGAGTCACTGAATTAGTATGAGTTTTAAGAGCATACTCTGATGGGCCTTGCCACCACCACCAAAATTTACTACTGGAAGTCTCTGAATGAAGAAAAAGAATTCTTTTAAGTGTCAGCTACCATCACATGAATAAACTTAGGGACAGCCCAGAAAGTGTGAAAATGACAAAGAAAAGAAAACCTTTGTTTTTAGAAAGACATCCTCAGCCATTAAGGTATAAGAAGACAGAGTCCAAAGGAAAAGTTTCCAGGAAGGTGACCTTACAAACTTCTCCTACAGAATTTTAAAAGGTAAGCAGATGCTTTGATGAGATCAGTGACCTGTTTGAAAGGCTACTGTAATGATCTATCTAAATTTGCTAGAAGACCATTATGAGTCCTAGCTCTGTGAGTCACCTCATCAGAAGAAATGTCATTTGCAGATTAAGAAGTCAGCTCATCTCTGACACTACTACTCAAATGCAAGATTTGWAAACTAAAAGGCTTTAGGTTCATGAAGAAACATACACAACCATCTGACCCTCACCCCTCCCCAATTTGTAGGCCTGTCTCCATCTGGAAAGCTGTTCAGATGACAAAGTCCATCATAACCCCATTACAATCAACAGAAGTGAATTGAGGTTTCAGATGTTTGTTCCAATACCCAATGGCTCAAGAACCATGCTAAAGGAGTAAACTGGCCTGTTTTGTTGACTAGACTCTTATCACTCACTGATATACAGAAACTGAGATAATATTCCTTGGCCTTTTAAGAGGAAGTGTGGAGAACCCTGAAGATGTCAAGCTACCATCATAACATTTCCAAGAATCAGACTGAGTGAGTGAGAATTTCGTTTTCCAAAAGACCTTTTAGGAAAACAGTCCTTTAAGAGTTCAATACAGGAGTCCTTGGCTTGTCTTGAGGATGAAGACCCCGTGACCAGGCCAGCACAGGTTCCTAGAAGTGCCTTCTAAAAAAGATACTGCAACATATTTAAAGTATTTGGGGCAACCTCTAAATTTAGATACATGAGCTAAACCTCAGCTATTGACTAGCAATATGCTCATTCAAATTCCCAGGCACCTGATAATTTGGAAAGCAGAAGGAAGAGAAGCAATTCGCATGGAGAGCTTCATTAACAGTTTTTGGCAATGCAACAAAACCTTAGTTGAGGACAATAAGCACCAATGAGCACATTCTGCAGACCAAGCAGCCAACAAAGCCTACTGAAAGTAAGAACCTGCACAATACCAGGTACTCACTAAGAAGCATTCTACCTAAAGGTGCCAAAAGTTTGAGAGGGCCCCTTTCTACCCAACTGTGCACAATAAATTCCTTCCCTCCAAAGTGTTTCAAAACTTGGAAAAAAATGTTGCTTTACATGTTTGTGCACTTTAAACCCAGGTCTCCATTCATACTCAGAAACTTGATTTTCTCACATTTAGGTTCCAATTCCAATTCCATGAAGTTTTCTAGTGTGTAATAACCAAGTAACTGGTTAATTCAAAAAACTGAGAGGAAAAAACCCAGTATAATTCAACAATATTAATTAGTTAATAATGCAATATAAGAAACACTGGCAAAATTACATTCTTTTCCATCTTTCAGAATGWGATTTTTAATTACTTGCCCTTTTGCAACTGAAGCCGCAATGACTCACAATGAACAGCAACTCTATCATAAAGCAACTTTGCCTAACTAAAKATGTCTTCTAATCCATTCACCATTTGCAATGATTAATTTTTTCCTTYTCAGACACAAATAACTTCTCATGATTGTACATTAGCACAGACTAGTGGTGATGATTCACCACTGCAGTTATAAATAATAAAATTACTACACTCAAAATTTGCTGTCAGCACCAGAGATCTATTTCTTAAAGTTACATGAAACAACTTGTCATCTTTGTATATACACATTTTATTATTACAGTCCTCTGATTTGGCTTCCTTCTCAGAAAAATTCATCAGTATCAAAATATTTTCCTACCCATGGAGCAGAGTGGCACAATAGATACAAGCAGATTTTAGAGCGTCAGTGGGGAAAAAAAAACGATTTAAGCTTAAAGGAAATACTGAGTTTGAAATACCTGTGGGTTTTTATCAAAACTGAAATATTTGACTATTAGCTCTCCATAATCTGAACTAATACATTGGCCTCATCTAAACAAAAACTTACTAGAWATTTTAGAAGCAATATTTTAGAAATATTTCACCACTTATTTATTCTTCTGTATTTCATCAAAGTCAAAGTATCTGTCTATGCATTTCTATACCACTTCATTTTGCCTTTTTCCTCMAAATGCAAATGACATTCTCTGAAATTGTCTCAGTGAAGATGGGTCTTGCTCTTGTAAAAACAGACACACCGTATCCTCCTCCTAACTCTTAAGTAGCTCCTATGGTTAGCAGACTTGGGAGGGGGCCTCTGATTCCAAAACAGTTTTCCAAGCCAAGGCTGCGTGCAAGTTAATGGAAACAGCAAAACAGAAACGGGCACTTTCCTGCCAGTCAATTCTCACCACTGAGGCAACCTTTGGAGGCATGTTAGGCACCTTACAATGCCAGAAAATTGTAAAATAGAGCATATGAAGCATTTTATTTCAAAAGCRGCTGAAATAATGGAATTAGTTTAAAGCTAATACTTCCTCTTACTCTAAAGCTATTAACAGGCAAGGAGATTTAATCAGGGGTGTTTCACTAGTCCAATTACCAGTTAGCACCAGTAAGCACCAGCTAAAGCATTAGCTCCCACTGCTTGGTCCTAAAGACTAAATGTGCACTAAGTGAAATTCAGTGAAATCAACTGATGAGTGAGTCTATTTTAGACTGCAAGTACTCTGAATAATTTCAGAAGTAAATAATTTAAGATTCAGAGTTTTGTACYTAATTTGAGAATCTGATTTTCCTCTGCAAATTCCATTATTAAGAAATCAACTTTCCTGTTCTCCATGAAGAAATTTTCATTTTGCACACTTGTAGAAAGCTGGACTAAATACAGAGGGTAGAGTTTCTACTTAACAAGAAAGTCAAAAAGATGCATTTCATACATTCCTTAAAAATATATGTTGTCTGGGAAATTGAGAAAAATTTTGTCTAGCAGTAGTCTGAGGGCATGACTGGAAAATATTATCCATGTAGYATCTCGAAGCTAATTTAATACATCTATCATGGACTAAGCAAACTCAAGACAACAAGTGCCCAGAAAAAGAATTACATTACATAAGTGTCAGTTTCTCAGCCCACAGGAGATTYATAGTATAAATGGTAAACTATAAATTGTAGCCACAAAATCATAATTCAAAATTATATCAGTATCTATGCAAGAACTAAATCAGTTGTGTACTGCATGAAAGTTTTATTTAAGAATACATAAACTACTAATGCTTCAACTACTCTATTAGACATCAAAGAAGATTCAGGAGTAGTTTAATTAATGCAAGCATACCCATCAATCCTTTGCCTGCTATTAGAGAAATAAAGAAAAGGAGAGTACTTCAGCTTCTCACTCAAGAGCAGTTCACTAAACAAACCCAAAAATAATTAAGCAGTCCTAAGTAAACTGGCTGCTATTACCTAATGTGTACAGATGTTGTAGGGAAGACCTTACTGTTCAAAAGTAAAGCCAGAACAGAACTGATATAAAATATTTATAATAATCATGCATTAATCCTTTAATTCCCAAAAAGGAAAAGACAGAATGTGAAAACTGAAGAACTAGTACTGATGCCTAAAGATTTTTTGGTTTTTGTATTTTTCATGTATTTGTAGCTTTGTAGATTGCTAAAGCATGGCTGTAGTTTCTAGCAATTTTCCTACCTTTCTTTCCTACAGGAAGTAAAGTAAAAAGTAAAAGCTAAAAAGTAAAAGCTAACCTTAAAAATATTGTTTAGTCTTACTCCAAGAAGAAAACCAACTACACAGACATTCTGTTTTCCAACCAGAATCTGGACCAGACATAAAAGAAGTGGGCCAAAAGAAACCTCTGCCTTCAGTGGGGCAGGACCCTAGGGACTATTACCTAACCAATTAAGCTTAATTGGACAGTATATGGTAAGTATACTAATTGACTGACTTTATAAAAATTGTGGAATTACTACACCACGCGTGATTTTTGCCATATTGTCTACCTGAAAGCTTTCAAGTAAAGGTTTGCTTTTAAATATAAACAAAATATAAATTTTAAATTTTTAAATATAAAGCACTCTAACATTATTGGGAACATCTAYGCTATTTTCCAGGCATCAGTACAAGATGTCACCTCAATCTCAAGTTTTCTTGTGATTAGAACCAGATAATGCAGAACTATTTCTGTGATAAAAATCAAGCACGAACAATTGTCTAGAAAATAATTGTTTGACCACTTTCAATGACAAGCAGCATGAAGAAATAAATACCCAAACGAAAAACTTTTCAAAGCCTCATGTGAATACATATTGAGAAAAAAGTATCTAATAATTCCTACTGGTTTCTGTTGCCCAGTAGCATAGCTGACAAGGAAAGCAGACTACGAGAAGTATTTATTACAAAGCTATCCAAGATCAAATGCTTCCCACAGCAGTAACTGTAACTTTGAAGCTTTCTTGACAGCGTCAAAAAAAGAAAGTGCTTGGAAAAAAACAGYCTTCAAATATTTTGCTGTAACAGATATGTGATATCCACATTATSCTTGCCTTGTGGAGCTCATTTTGGTTTTGCTGTAGCCTGGCCTCAAGGACTGAAGCACACCTCTGGTTAAGTGTTTTCTGAAAGGAATGCAGGTTGTGTATTTGGAGAACTCTCCACCATGACACAAAGCATGGAAAAGGGGAACTACTGACAGATTTGSTTAAAAAGCACAGTTTCTCTTCCCTAAAAGTGCTTATGTGGAAACATGATTTTTGTTTCTATYTATAGATGACTGCACATTTCAATGAAATGCCCAGATGGAAAAGTAAAACACATACAGATACTATCACTAGAAATTTCAGTTCCTTTAAGCTACCTTTTCCCAATAAGCAACCTTTATTTTATGGGGTATAGGGGACATGTTTATCATCTCATCTATTCTACTCATTTAAAGATTATCCACAGAATGGATATGAAAACATTATTTATTAAATAATTATTAAAGTTATTAAAGACACTAAAGAACAGAGATCTGCTCTATCAACACAGAAGAATCTGAACAGTCAAAAGTCTGAWAAAAACTGATCTGATCCACAGTGAGTTAAGCTCTATAAAAAATATTCACTTCAAGCAAAAAGTCTTCCAAAAACAAGCCCTAATTCTTTTAATTTAAAGGTACTTTGAATGCCAACAAAGATCTGACAAAAGAGATGCAAAATGGAATCAGTAAAATTTGACAACTAATTGATCCCACAGAAAAACTGTGTATTGTAAAACTTTGACATTGGAAACATCTTTTATTTTCAATAAGCAATTAAATAAAAGCATTTTAAAGCTTTTAAAGTTTTTTTTATGCTGGTGTAATACTATGTTACCTTTCCCTAAGTGGCTACTGAAGTCACTAACCAAATTTAAGCTACAATTTCCATATCCGTTCCATTACCATCTACAACACCTTCTCCTGAAAGTTTTCCTTGGCAATTTTGTTTTCCAGTGTACTGACAGTGCACAACACAGAGCCAACAGCAGATATCTAACCACATCCTCAATGTCATGCAAAAATACTAATTACAGTACCTGATAAACCAATCTGATCATGGTGCAGGTRTGACCTTACTGACTCCAGTGGTGGAGCTAGTGTGGTCAGACAGAGTTRTGTATCCCTACAAACAACTGCACTGCATCACAGAGAGAAACAACCATAATTAAAAATATGTTTTAAAGCAAAAATTTCTCCTCCTGCTAAAATTGATAAAAAATACCAATGCAGACTTTGCATTTCTTCACAAAACAYGCTACTTAACCAAGTCAGACTTGTAATTCTATACATACCAACAAACTTTCACACTTCAGTTCTATATCAATGTGTTTATCAAAATTCAAAGTAGAAAATTCTGGTTCCCTTCAACTGGAATTAAAAAATAAAAAATCTTATATTCATCTTTACTCAAATTTCTATTGTTAAAATGGTATTCTAGTTTTATCCTCATCTTGTAGTTATAGACAATTAGTATCTTATTTTAAACCCCCTTTACCATTTCAGGACATTTAGATCAATGTAACAATAGAAACACTGCTGTGGTACATTGTGTCACATTACCTCAGAAACATCTCGAAGTGTTTTACTAAAGCCTTTAGGTTTTTCTCAGGAAAGCACATCTTCCCCAGTATTTCTGGTAGTTTTACTGTGAAGAAAAGAAATAATGYTTATACCTCTTCTTGTAAATGCAACTTCAAATTACTTTTATCCACAACATAGAAAAGAATATAAAAATTTCTTCTCACCACAGACCCCACTTTTCCTTGCAAGCTACTTTTGATCTTTCAAAGCCTTACTAAATAGAAACATGCTGAGAAGGTGAATGTTGCTGGGTTTAATGATGTTTGATAGTGTACTGGAAGTAACACTGCTTTGCCTTTCTTAAATGAAGGCTTACAGAGCCAATGAAAGATAACCAAATCTATGAATAGCCTAAAAGTTMCAAATAGATTAAAGCGTACATTCCTCCAAGAATAAAATAAATTTACTAAAGAAAACAGAAAAATCACACAGATATCAGGACTGGAAAAAAAATACAGCAACTTTGATTGAGCAGAGAATTTTGCATTAGTTTACCAAACATCCTCAGCAAATGTTGAGATCCATAGATATATGAGGGAGGTGGTGGCTGATCACTTGGTGGATAATTCTCTGGCATCAATTTCCAGGACAAAACCTACAGACAAAAWATGAAAATACTGGTCATGAAAACTTTACAACATCATAAATAATTTAGTCTGTACAGAACTTCGAATTCAAAGATCAAGTAAATAATAYCAACAAAATCTTTTCTTACATAGCCCTACTCTGAGGTCCACAAAACATTTAATCATTAAATCTAGGACAGTAACATCAAAAYGTTACCTCATTCAATTCGTTGTTTCTTCTACCTTCAAAGCCAGTAAACACCGTGCTCCCTTCTTTGCTAGGAGTCAAAGTTATAGGTGAAGATGACCCRCTATGGACAGGGGTTTCTTCAAAACGAAAGGAAAAACAAAACAAAAGAAGTAAGAAAAATTTTACTACTTGGAACTATAAGCCATGAAATGCATCTAAGGCATGCTGCTAAAATGTTTGAAGTCTTAAAAACACTGAAATTCAATAAAGGTTATCCTAAAATAGACTTTCAGAAAAGCAGCTCATTCCCTTCTGTGGAAAAATATACCAAWGTACTGACAATATTGCCTTGTATTTCTCTCTTTGGTAATAAGGCCTCAGAGTTAARGAATTGATATAAAAAGTTAATGACTTCCATTTCTTTCACTGAGTTTACAGCCCATTCAGCACTAAAAGAAGAACACAACTTTATGCTTTGTTTAGGCCCACAATGTAAAAAGAAAAGCCTACTTTTTTCCAGGTGCAGGAAGAGCTTTGGCATGGACGCGGGGGTGTCGAGGTGCCGCCGTTTGGGCTGCGGGGACGCGCTGCTCTCCGATAGCCTGTCACAGTTGGAGCTGTGGCGTGTTGAACGCCTCAGAGACTGCAGGATTTCAGGCTCAGCTTTCCTCCTCTTTGGCGTGGCTGGCTCCCCCGTGGTRGGCTGGCTGTCAGTCGACTGAGGCGTGGGTGGATTCAGCAGAGGAGGGCTTGGGGAAAGTTCCTCCTGATTTCTAGGAAATTAYGGCAGGTTTACAGAATTGAGAAGGTCAGGGCTCTAGCCACAAAAGAAATTCTTCTAGTTTCACAGATCTTATTTGTAGCTATGATATTTTCTGAAAAATCTTTTCTTTAGGATTTTTCCTCCTGAGAAGCTGAGAGGCCTCAGAAACAAAATGTAAACAATGATTATCTGCTGCTGTAGAATGCAACAGGTGGATCTGTGATTGGTCTCATGCAGTTGTTTCTAATTAATGGCCAATCACAGTCCAGCTGTCTCGGACTCTCTGTCCGAGACACAAACCTTTGTTATTCATTCCTTCTTTTTCTATTCTTAGCTAGCCTTCTGATAAAATCCTCTCTTCTATTCTTTTAGTATAGTTTTAATATAATATGTATCATAAAATAATAAATCAAGCCTTCTGAAACATGGAGTCAAATCCTCATCTCTTCCCTCATCCTAAGACCCCTGCGAACACTGTCACACTTATTGAACACTTTTATTCAGGYAAAACAGTCTCCTCCCAATAACTATTAAAGTGATGAGCTCTTCTGTTAAACTCTATTTTCCAGAAGTATACTTATCTTCAAATTAAAGTTAARAATCATGAATATTACATTCTCCTACCTTTTGAGATAAGCGGTAATAAACTTCTTGTATCTAACCTACCTGTTGGTATTTGTTGAGTTTTCTTTGATAGGAAGAAAGAATTTTGATGAAGTCACCTTCTTAAATTGAGCTTGTTCATAAGGATAGAGCAAAATTAAGGGAAGTGTGAAGTCAAAGGTTATTCTCAGCCCATCCACCATCTCTTTACATAGCTCGACACTAGAGGGAAAAAAAAATGAATTTCAAAGTTGCATGGCACTATTTTTCAGCATAGTTGTACAAAATTGCTCTTTAATACAGTCCATTAACATCATAACTACAATATGCTGATTCAATCACTARGTAATGATAAGCAAATAAAAATACACTTAAAAAGAAGGTGATTGCTCTTGTTAACTTCAGAAAGACAAGCTCTTTTAAAAGGTCTGCTTCATAACCTCAAACAAAATCACATAACTGTTGCATTACACTATTCACTAAACTAATAAAATCTACTGTGGAATAAATAAAGTTAGTTAGATGTTTTTCAGGTAAATATAATTTTGGTTTTCCAAGTTCACTACGCTGAAAAAAGAGGCACCTGCCAGAACAAGTAAGTACAAAACAGACTGAATCTCTGTCTAAAAGGCAAAAGCAGAATTTTACCTATAGCCACTACGCTGCAGTTGAGCTGTGCTCAAGAGATATCCAGTGAACCAACAAAACCAGATATATTTGCATGGGACAGCAGTTTCCAATGGACTGCTCTGGTAATCAGAGCACATTTGGAGGCTACCAGGAATTTCAGTTTCAGGTCTGTGTGAAAGACTTACAAGGTTAGGTGATGAGTACAMGAGCTATTACAAGAACCAAAAACACAGAGTGCAGCACACCTGCAACACCTCTCACCTTTGTGAAGGTATTCCCCCTCTCATGTTTCAAGTGCACATATGTGTATGGTAACAGAATTTGATTCTGTCAAAATGATCCATGTTTGAAATTACAAATTTCCARTATTTCACATCACCTTCTAAAACTGCTACACATGAATTGGGTCAGGGGACCATCATGTGCAGAAATTCTATAAATCCAAAAAGGTCAGTAACCTTCASTGTTAGAGCAGTAAGGGAAACACAATGAAGATGTCACCTGAATTTCTCCCCCTTAATGATCAGTGAAACTATACTTTTTTTGTTTTACTAAAACATGGTTTTTATTGAGGAAGTTACTTAAACATAAACCTGTAAAAATCATAATGTGTGTAAAACCTTCTGTTCATATTTCTGATAYTTCATCTAACCTTTTGTTTGGGAGATTATACTACAAAGAAGGAAAAGTGTCAAAGAATGAATGACACCAACATAAAACAAGACACTCAGGCTAAAATATTGCAAGGAATAGCATAATTACATACCATTGAAATAGAACACTAACACAAGTCAGGATTTCTCTTTGATAAAATAACAAGATTTCACCCCATTGTACTTACATAGAAGCAGTCTCATCTAATATCAAAAATCTTTAACATAAGAGAAAAAAATCCCCAAAACAATCAAAAACCACCACACTGCAAACATGCATGGTTAGGGCTTTGTAACATGGTAGAAGAACAGCTCAACTGAGAAAACAGACTAAAACATGAATTTCAACAAATAAGGATTTGTGTTACCACAGTTTCTCTACATACTGACTTTGSATTTAAGATCATATATCCATTAAAAAAAAACAAACAACTTGCAATTGGAATTCTTTAYAAGTGTATTAAATTTTTATCCTTTTTAAAATGTGAACCTGTTCAAGTTTATCTAAGTAGACTATTCTTATATCAGATATTAAATTCTCCACATTGACAACAGCAACACATTCTTCAAAACAGATCTCAATATTTATAAGAATTTACATGATAAAACAGAATATTGACACTTTCACATAATGACTTTTCAGAGTACAGGGACTCTCTCACTGGTAAACAACTTATCAGTGTTACTCTGCTATAGTTATCTGTCAAATACTTTGAGCCCTGTAGATAGATATACACAATGGTATAAGCTCACAGAAGTCAACAGCCATAAAACAGAACACAGAATGCAAGRTCATTCTTGTGACAACAGCAGTGGACTAAAGATTACTCACTTCTTCTCTGGTGGCACATAATGAAGATTCATATTAGCATGTGGAGTCATCTGATGGTGCCGAGACCTTTCATTGGCTGAAAAAGCAGCATTAATCGCAAAGTGCTTTACATATGACTCCAAGATGGTTATTATATTTGTCTGGCAAGGAAGCTTCACTAGCTGAAAAAGAAACAAAATATTAATGTCTTATAAAAACAGTAAGTTGTAATGTACCAACTAATTTAGTAAATATCTAGTGCATAAAGCAAATTCAGGACTGTATAATTTTGACCTTAAAGTGCATTTTTATCAACATCAGGAGAAACAAGAAATATGGTCAGATTAACAGGTCTGCTGCATTTCCAGCTTTCAAAAGCAATCTGCATTCTAAAGCACAATCAGGAACCACAACAGTACACTGGTAATATGACAAGCTACTGTTATAGCTATAGAGAACTCTACTCCCTACGCTCTTTGTGTTCTTCCTTGCCCTGTCTGAGCTCAACATGAAGCTAAAAAGGTGAAGTTAAAAACCTCCAGGAGGTTTTGTATAAACAAAAACTACTTTTGACACCCTCCTCACACCCCCATGCACATTAGAGCCCCAACTTTTATTTTATACCCTTTTTCTTCTATTAATATAGTAGCAGTCTTCTTCAAGCTTCTTTTTCAAGACTTCAGGAATTTCTATGCTTATTGCTCTTTCTTCCATGTCCCTTTTTGTATGAGTGTCTTGTTCTTCTTTCTACAACAGATCAGTGAAAGAAAACAATATATTGGTTGTGAAAAAAGAACTTCAATGGTAAGGCTACAAGTGGATAAAAGCCTTAAACTATTTAACAATACTGCTCTTGAAAACATCTGCAAATTAATTTTTTWAACTTTTTTTTTTAATTTAGCATTCTATTAAGTATTTATTTAAAAAAAGAAACAACTGAAATTTGTTASGTGTTGTTGCTTCAGATCACCCACATTGTAGTTGTTAAAGTCTACACATGTTCAGATCAACTGTTTACTGTAGAAAAAGAAATGTTTGTTTTTTTTTTCTTGAAAACAGAACAGTCCTCTCTACATTTTAACTTAAGACCAGGGTTGACATGCCTGTCTCACAGTGAAATACAAGACAAACATCATGCTGCTATTAGGGTTTGTCCAACGCGCATAGACAAGCAAATTTTTACAGCACCCACAAAAGAGGAAAATCTAGTCTGCTACATTTTCTCCACATAAGCCTTTTGTGTAGAATGAGAGGAAAAGAAACAAATGKGTATTTTTAGCATTAAATCATACTGTTCTATAAGAAAAGGACATTGCATAATTTTCAAAATCACAATCACAGTAAACACCAGGAATAAGAAAATTATGCTTTTAATTCCAGCTAAATTACCAGATGTAGCCTATATTTCATCTACTTCAATTTTTTCAGAGTTTGAAGTGCAGATGTTTAAATTCTATTAACTTAAGGAACACACAAAAATACCATTTCTGTCCTCTCATCTATGTCACTTTCTTCACTCTTTATTTCTTCATCTGTTCCTTCATCACTGTCATCAGAAGAAGAACTACTTATAGCTGCATAAAAGAGATTTCACATATTTATTATTACATTRCAGAGCTTATGACCAAACAGTTTGAGGCCTCAATGCAAAAAAAAMCCCAAAAAACAAAAAACCCAACCCACTAAAAAACAACAATTATCTTGTTATAGTTAAKGCGGATGAGTAATTCTAATTGAATTAAACATGCATTATTTACAGCCCACTACAAATATTTTAAACATGTAAGATGAGTTAATAGGAAGTATTCTTGCCTCCTCYCCAATTGAAAACACTCACTTTTAAAAGCTCCCTACATTCCTGAGCACCCACATTTTCATTGGACTTTAGTTCTGCACAGGGGATTAACATATTAATCATTCAATCAAAAGGCATGAATCTGTGCAGTAGCAGTTCCCAGAACATCAGTTAAGTGCCAGCCCATGTTCCTGCTGSCTTTCTAGTCATAAAGGAAAATGCAGGAAATTAAAAATCTGGCTTGAAAGTGAAATCAGCCAGTCAGCTGACAAGAAACAGACCTTTGTGTGAGGTAGACTGGGGAAAAAATAATCTTATTGCCCTCAAAAATACACAAACACTAGCAGGGAAATGTTGTGCTTCCAAACATCAAACAAAGAAATCAGAGGGGTTCTCATGCCTATTAATACTACACTAAAGAAAACATCATTGAGCTCTGAAATCACTGATTAAAACAGTTGAGTAGAAGAGATGCAAGGAGAAGCCTTTGGACTACAAGAAGAAAACAGATATTCCAACTTAACAGATGCTTAGCATGAAACATAGTTCCCACTCTTGATATGACTGCCTTTAAATATTTCAGATAGGACCATGATACTCTCATGGCAAGTGACATCATGCACTTATCCCCAGGTCAAGGCATCCCACCAGTTATCAAAGGAGGAAAACAAACTCACAGTTTTCGCTACTCTCATCATTTTCTTCAGCAGGAAGGCTTTTTAACACAGAGTCAACACCAGGCAACCTGCAGCGTCTCTTCTTTCTTCCCTTTCTTCTCCTACAGAACATAAAATGGTTCACTGACATCTGGGTAATATTATTTCATTTGTTTATCCTAACTAATTTGATTATGTGCAAATGCACAGGAAACCTATGTTTGAGTTATTTTCATTAATTAAAGCTGAAATTATTTGGACAATGCTTATTTGAGAGTGGATACCCCAATGTCTGTACACTACCTCACATTCATGTTCTCAAGCAGATCCTCTAGCCATGGCAAACCAATATTAGATTATTGCCTTTGGCTCAAAAATACTTCAGGTTTTCCTGAAGTGTTTTGCAAGTACATTTCTTTGGGAAGATGCAGATCCAATACACAGGCATTTCACAGCAATAGTTAAGAATAACACAACTATTGAGTTGTTAGTCTTTTAGAGTGCTAATAACAATCCACAGGTCTCTAGCTTAAAGCAGCTCTCCAGAATGCACTGACTGCATTATGCATATATCTACCACCTACAGCATGATCTCAGATGCCAAGCTCAGCTGTAGACACCTGGATGTATTTGTCTGAATCCAAAAACGAATCTCATTTCTTTTGAGGCCAAAAGGATTCCTTACATGCGAGCCACAGCCTTCCGTGCCAATTTACGCTGTAATCTGCGGTTTTCRTCTGTATCCCGAAGAACATGATCTTCAGCTGCCCATCTATCCCAGCTAAGGACAGGTCAAAAGAAAGTAAAAAATGACTATGAATATATGCCACTCATGATTACCAATGAATTAGTATACTTTAAATTTACAAAGGACTCGTTTAATGTCATTCAGAAGCAACACCTGCATCACAAGGTTTGCACTCTTCTCTGTTGACGTGGCTTCAGCTCTCACGTTGCCATCTAAAATCTCTCAAGCCTTGACTTAAGCCAAAACAGCATTTCTAGCACTGACGCATACTACCARTCACAGTCAAGACACTGCACTCGTGTACTGACCCTGATAATCAAACAATCCAGGGCTAGATTTAACAAAGCATAAACCTTTTATTAATGGAAACTTAGGCGCCGTAAGTAGATGCCACAGACAGATATCCCRTAAGTTTTAAAATCATGTCTATCAAACCAATTCACTGAAATTTATGGATACAGACCAATGTCAACATGAGCAAGTACATTAAAGGTGCTCACAAAACCAAAAATATTCCTGCAAACATTGATCCTTCAATATTCTATGCAAAGCCTGTCTTTGCAGAATAAAATAGAAGAAATGAAGAACTAAAATCACACATATAGGTTCTTACCTTCTGTTCCAACCGTTAAAATGGATCAGATATTCTGGAATCTTTCTGCCTTTCTCATCTTTTCCAACAACAATATCAACAATCTGAAACAATTATTGAAGGGTACATATTAAAAAGCTTGAGAGAAAGTAAGCCTTCGGGTATTTAGAAAGTTTATGCCCAAAGAAAGAAAGAAAAGAAAATTAAACAGACTTGATATTTTGCCAGTTAATATTGACATAAACAGAAGATACGGATTATACTAAATTATCAGAAAACCTAGCTTTCTTGTTGACTACTCTTAACATTGCAGACTGCTCACTATCTTGGTCCTAYCCTCAAAGGTCCCATGCTTTCAAGACAGTCAAAGGGAGACATCAAACAGTGCAGCAGCACAGTATGGATATGTAGATTTGGGCTACTTASACTTTCTCCCCAGTGCTGTCTACTCAAGTGCCCTAAGCAGGAAACACAGCTCTCTATACATTAACCTCAGAAATACTGCTCTGTTRACCACCACAGTCTCTCAGCCACATAACATTAAGAGGCTTTGGAAATAATCCTTGTTTTCTTCCATTTTCACAAATGTGCAATGGCCAGTCTGAAAGAGCCTGCACCTCAGAAGAAAAAGATATGGTGCCTACACTTSAGTAGCTTCCAATAGATCATTATCAGTACTAAGGCCTCAGTGATGTTTTGAGTGTCCAGAATTTAAGAACTATTGATGGATTCACAGACAATTATGTTGTTTACAGTACTTAACGGTAAAGAAGAAGAGGTACAATGCATTTTTGTACTCAGGTTATAGGTTTATACRGATAGCAACTACAGCTCCCCGGTTGTTTGGACATTGGAGTAAATGTACAAACAAAAGGTCAACCCAAAATATTAGAGGATGGTGGCATTCCTAAACAAAGATGTTTGAGAAACACRGATAAACACAACTCGCAAACCTGCAGCAAAAAGTACTAATTTCATCAAAAATCCAGTTACAACACTTCCTCTTTTATCCTTCTCTGTAACAAAAAAACACCCAGAACTCTGTTTCTAAGTCAGACATAGATGATTTAGGATTGAAAAATAACCTTGTGTACCACTGATACCTAAAAACAACATTATTTACATGAAGCTCTGTCATTACTCTCACTACTCTTACGGTTAGGCCCTAACTGAGGCAGTCTCCTCTTACTGCAACACCTACGGCCCACCGCGCACCGCTCACTCTATTTCCGTATATTCTCCTTCACCAGCGGTACCACTCATACCRCTCTGAAACGCAGAGGGGCGGGCARTAAGCGTGGGAAAGCGTGACAGGAAATAAATCCAGCTACACTACAAAACTGCAGGGGTGGCAGAAAGACTTCAGAATTACTTTGCAGGTGTTCAGCCGGGAGCGGAAGGCGGCAAGCGCGGCCGGCACTCCCAGGGCGGCTCGGGGCCCCGCTGTCTACCTGCCGCGGCAGRCAGGCCCCATCGCCTCTGCTCCCCGGCGCGGCCAAGGCCCAGAGGCTCCCGAACAGCTGCTACGCGCACCCCCACTSCCGGGGCTCCCGTGGCACGGGGAGAGAGCTGACCACCACCGGGGCACCGGCCTGAGCCGCCCGCAGGGAGCAATAACGGAGGGAGGTCAGGCCCGGCGGGGACGGCACCGCCTCGCTTCGTCTCCCTGTCCCGTGGCGGCCCCCGCACCGCGGCCTCCCCGCCTGCTCCCCCCTCCCCGGGCGGGCGCCCGTTTCCCGCAACAAGTGCAGCTGCCGGCGGAGCCGCCTCCCCGGCCGGGCCCAGAACCGCTTCCCGCGCCGCCTCCCGCCCGGGGGCGCGCCCAGCGCCCGGCGGGAGCGGTAACGGGAGAGCAGGAGCCGTAACGGGAGCGGGCGGGCCGCGCGCCGGCCCCGCCCCGCGCCCTCCCGCCCGGGGAGACGCGGGAGGGGGAGRCAGGAGCGCGCGCGGCCGGTCACCTTGGCATCATAGAGCACTTTGGCTTTGGTGGGGTCGGGCTCGAAGCAGAGAACTCTCTCTCCCCGGTGGAACTTAAATTTCATTCCCCGCGAGGTCATTTGTTCATCATGGCGCAAAGGAGAGGAGCCCCGCCCGCTCCCGCGAGGAGGCGCCGCGGACGGCCCGGCCCCGCCCCGCCCCCGGCTCCTCGGGCGGGGGCGGGCGGCCAGGACGGAGCGGGGATGCAGCGCCCGGCTTCCTCTGCCCTCGGCGAGGCAGCGGCGTTCTGCCCCGGGCGCTGCGGGGACGGGCCGCCCGCCTGTGCCCGCCCGTGCCCGCCCCGCCGGTCACGCGGGGTGCGCGGCGCGGGATGCGGGAGCCGGCGGCGGGAGGGGCGGCGGCGGCGTGAGGGACGCGTCCCGCCGGGCGGAGGGGCGGCCGCCCGCCCTGGGCCGGGGGAGTCCCTGCAGGAGGCGAGAACTCCCGGCCGCGGCGGCGGTGCCTCGGCGCCATGGGAGCCGGGGCGTGCGCTGGGCCTGTGCCCGCCAGCGGAGCGGGGTGCGGGTGAGGGTTAAGTGCACCCCGAGAACAACAACTGCCCTCTGCTGCTGCTTTCCCTAAACATCAGCAGACATCCCCATCCCTCACCCTCTTTCCCGCGTTCTCTGCTAAGCGAAGAACCGCCCCTACTCCCAAGATGCCTTTGTGTACATTGTAACCTCCCGCAAGGTTTGTTTTGCTCTCCGTTGTTCTTTCAGCCTTCCTTCAGGAAAATAAAACCAGAAATAAATAGGGTGTTGGGACTAGAAACCCATTCCGCTGTTTAATTTCAGATTCTACAAGCACACATATAGTGCAGATAATCAAAATCAATACACAGCTCTCTTGCCAGTCTATGCTGAGTGATRCCTGGAAGGGACCTCATGGGGCTCAGCCAGGGGAACGCTGCAGTTTCCCACACGATGTTATTAGATTCTCCCTCAGGCTGTTGCAGTTTTTATGCCAGTTCTGGATTTCTGATTTATACAAGACCATAACAGGGCTGGGAGGCCTGGGCATAGCCAGCCTTGTCGAAAGACCAGTTAATTTGTGATTATTTAGCATTTCTGAAGTTGTTTTTCTGTGGAAGCTGTTCAGGAGATAAGTGACTCTAGACTGTGCAACTGTGCATACACTAGTTTGGTGCTAAGGAGAAGAGGATTTTAAATCCTCATATCTTTTTTCCAGTCACTGAGGCTGATAGCAAAGCTGGAAGCTGTAAGGAATGCCATGGGAAAGAACATGGAGTTCTAGTGTATTACCAGAAAGTTTCTGAAGGTAAAAAGTGATAGGGCTACCCAGAAAAGAAGATTATGAGAAGGTGACTGCTCCTTGGGATAGGATGGACTGAGTACTCAATTTCTTTTGATTCAAAACGTACTTATTTTTATAGTGGGAATGGTAGGAAAAGCCTGTAAACCTGCTGCTAAGACTGAGTGAAGCCAGCGATAGAAAAGAAGGGTGAGAGAAGCCTTTTCTCATGGAAAAGAGTGTGAGAAATTAAGGAAGCATTCCTGAAATTGTTCAGAGCTCACTGATGCTAAGGTTAGACAAGAGGCTCCAAAAGTTCATGGATGCAAAGTCAATTGCAGGAAGTATTACTTAAGTTACTTTTTTTTTTTTTTTTTTCCTGCAAGAGAAAGAAAATGGTGCTGGTCATTTGGAGAACAAAGCTGCTTCCATGCTTTAAAAATGGGGGAAACCAGCAACAACAAAACAAGGGAAGGAGAATCACCAACAAGAGGGGAGCCTCACACCACTTCTGCATAAACAGCTTATATGTTTCCACACTGCCTCCTAGATTCTTCCTTTTTTTTCCTCCCCACTGGTGTCCACTTGCAGACTATGCTTTTTGTTCGTCTCAGCTTTTCCTCGTTCACCCCAGCCCACTTTTATAGCTCCCACCCAATCTACTCCTCMAATCTTTTGACTCAAATTTCTTTCTCCTTGGGTCTCCTAATACTTATACACAGCTCTCTGCCCTGGAATTTGAGATTCAGTTGTTGYCCTTTCTACTCTCTCCCTGCTCCCACTCTAGGACAGATGCACATGTGCATCCATCTTATCTCCCTGAGCCACCTTGCTGTAGATAATCCTTGCCTGCAGATCCCTGGTCTTGCCAGATCTCCTACCAAGGCTCCTCCTCCAGCAGGGCTTTCAAAATCCTGTATGTGAGCTGTGCTTAATTAAGGTCCACCAAAAAAGAGATGGGAGAGGAGAAGTACTGGTGTGTTTATGGAAAACCCATGATAGTGCTACCCAGGCAATGCCTACTTCTACATAAAATACAGAACATGGACTTTTAAAAGGTACTGAGTCCTCTATAGTGAAGACTGCTAAATGGCTGYCCAAAATCAAAAATATAGAGTGATAGGCACTTGGAAAATGGTGTTTGTGTGTGTTTGTACATACTGCTTGTGTAGCCCCTGATGCGAGCTGTTCCTGCCACAAACAGCATACAAACAAAAGGCGCGGTATAGATCTACGAGATTTAGCAAAGCTTCAACTACGGCTCCTCACTCATAGGCAGCAAGGCTACAGCAAGGAGAAAGCACAGGCAGCAAGGAGACAGCACAGGCAGCAATGTCGGGCAGCACCTTCAGGAGCATCGTCCCAGACACTGAGGAACAGTGAAGGGGGTGGGTRGCAGGAGAGGTCAGCGGCCSGGTTGCTGAATATTGCTGAAGCAGGAGATGAACTGACCCACCACGTATTTTGAGGACATTCCCAGGGCACTACRTCGCCTCCAGGAAAGAAAAGCAGATTTACAGCTCCTCTGGGAGGCAGAGCAGCCCGGGAGTGGAGACTCCGGCCTCTTGCCAAAGTGAACCCAACGAGATCATGAGGGCTAATTGAGCTAATTCGAGGATCTAGTTCAGCTGAGCGCCTCCCCGCAGGCTCAAAGCACGCTCTGAGAAAGTTCTGTTCAAGGATAGGTTTTATTTCAACAAGGCGCTGTGTTTCAATCACGAAACCCGCGGTGTTTGTGAGGGGGAAGATGGAGGCRGCGCAAGGCTCGCTGGGAGCTGTAGTCCTGCGGCGGGCGCGGGCAGCGCCCCGGCCCCGCGGGGAAGCGGTGTCGGAGTCCCCTGAAGAGGAGAATTCCCCGCCTGAATCCTTCCTGCCCAGCGCACTGGGAACACCGAGGGGAGAACAGGGGTGCCCGCGGCCKGCCCTGTGCGGAGCCTCCAGTGCCGCGGTTACGCTGAGTGTACCTTCAGTTTTACCCGCACGGCTGCTGGTGCCGGGCTTCTCGCTGCACGTCCGCAGGCAAACACAAAGGTGACAGCAGCCTAAAGACACACCCGGATAGTCTGGCAAARTGCAATATCCAAACTGTTAGTTGCTGTTGTTTGAATCTGCCCTGCTTTTCATAGTTTCTCCTGGGATCTCTGTTCAGGTGTGTATTTACCTGGCTCACCTGGATTGTGCAGTGCTGAAGGGAAGACACGGCAGTAGAGACAAKGGGTGTTTTCATGAACTCCAGCACCCACAGTGTCACTGCTTCTTGTAAATCCCGGTGAGATTTCAGTTATACCGGAGCATCAATAATTCTTTTAGCCCTGCACTGAGTTCTTTAAAATCCCTCCTTGATTTTGTTCAGCCTGGAAATGGCAAGCRGATACTTTTAAGTATTCTGAGAGTATTTTGGCTTTATGAGGCTCTCATCACATTGGCCACATTAGAATCTCTTAAAACTGTATGACTTTCTTCCTAAACTTTTATTCAACAGCCATCACCTGCATGTTCTCTTCTATGTTTKGCTTGTTAGAAAGCAAAATTATTTGTTAAGACATTGATTAGGGCAAGATAATAGATAATATTTTTTTTCAAAGTTACATTCTTCTTTTTTGCCCCCTCGTTTTTTAAAATTAATTATAACCAGGGSTTTTAGTATTAGGATCATAGAAATTTCCCCGGTAATATCACAGGACGCTCAGAGGAAGCAGAGGACATCCACAATAAGCAGGAGGAGGAGGCAGTTAGACTCAAAGCACAGCTCACAAGAAAGAGACAACAATACTTTAAGAATATTGTATTGTATAAAAATCTTGCTGTGTTGCAGTGCAGAGAATAAAACTTCAGTGAGTTTCTGCACATTTAATGAAGCAATAACCCACTTGTCCTCTCCCTGAAGTTAACAAAAAATTAGCTTAACACCAACATAATGCTATCACTGATTATTTGAGGAAATTCTCAAAAAGCTCAAATGGTAAATGTTTAATAAGGGTTACATACTTCTTCAGGACCTCCAAACAGTGTATAGAGATATACMGAAATACTTAAAAATATCTGCTTAATTTTATTTAGGCAAACGCTGCTTCTTAATTATTTGCTTAATTTTATTAAGCAAACCCTGTTGCTTTCAAATCTCCTAAAGTTAATCCCCAGTGTTTACATTGGCTTCATGAACCTTCAGTGTAAACAGAGAAAAMGAAGTAAGGAGTCTTCCCATGAAACAGCTCAAGAAAGAAATTCTGACATCACTTAAATGAAGCGTGCTTCCTGTTGCAACATAATTAAATTCTGAGATCTTAAAATAAAAACAAAGAGAAGAAAAAAAAACCACCCTAATTTAGTCTTAAAGCTACAGACATCTCATGGATAAAAAAGAACTACAGATGGCGAGATTGTTACCTATGAAGGACTTTTCTCCTGATGTTCTTATTTGGGTGTCTGTTTAAACACAGAGGTTTCAGCCAAAGCAATTGTTGTTTCTAGGATCAAAACTAACATTTATTCTGCACAAGGAAAAGAAATCTTTCCTGGTTCTAATGCCCTCAAGGGTTTCAGCAGGATCAAAAAAAATCACAGAATGTGSTGAGTTGGAAGGGACCTACAAGGATCACTGAATGCAGCTCCTGGTCCTTCACAGCTCCATCCCCTATGTGCCTGTCAGTATTGTCCAAATGATGGTGACCTCAATGTCACAGGTGCTTTCTGCCATCCCTGTGAAGGTAAGACCGGATTCTTCCGGCCAGACTATATTTATTACACCAACAAATAMTAAATTGAAGGCACTTGGCTTTTTGGCCAAGTACCAAGACCTGACCAGCTCCATTTTACAAACCAGTTGCTTCCTTTCCATGGACTACAATACAACTGTTAGCATGTTTGTGCTTTTTTATTGGCTCTTTCTTTTCCTGAAAAAAGAAAAAGGGTTATTGGAGTGACATTTTCATAGTATGAAGCTGAGAACACGTGTCCTATGCTCTGCAGAATCTGAAGGCAGTGAGAAAAGGTGATGCTAGGCACAGGAAGAGGGAAAAGGGGAGGCTGGTCTGGTGTTTGCCTGGTGCATGCTGCCTGCTGAAATGGGCTGCACACTCACCACCTCCTGRTCTGGATTCTGTCTGGGACAGTGGGAGCTGACATGAGCCAAACCTTTTCCAGGACACATGCTTGCAGTTAAGCATAATGGGCAATTAGCAGTTCAGTGCTTAAGCTCATTTCCAAGCCCTGTTTTTTTCTAGTGTTGTGGTCATAGCTTTAGAGTCCTTTGGGCAAAAAAMCCCCACCCCACATTAAACTGCATGTGACTGGTAGAGTTTTATTTTATTTTAGAAGGTCTCAGGCCAGGATTCCTTGAAGATGCTTAAGAAGTTTCTGCTGCTGGCTGTTTTCCCCCTCCACCACCAGCTGTCCTGGCATGGCTGCGTGTGCAATAAGGAGCCTCCTTGGAATATAGGTTGAGCAAATATAGCTATGGTAAAGTTGAGTAGAAGCTTGGGCTGAAGTACAAACAACATATAGTGACAAGTATTCTTAAAAACTAATCGAGATTTTAGTAACTCCAAGTAGACTTATTACAAGTATACATTATATTTGACTTCAGTATTTTTGACTTGATTTCTGTTACATGAAATAACAATAAAACTTCACTCTAGCAAAGCGCTAAAACTTTTCTACCTTTCTGGACTGTGAAGGAATCACGCAGTGTGAAAAAGTGCTGGCATCAAGGTATGGGGCCTGCAGGCRTCCAGGCAGCAGGCTGTACAATCTTCAGGCCTTCAGTTGTATTTCCAGTTTTATCCTCAGGTTATTGGTGGCCTAAGACTTTTAGGAGGAAACATACTCAACACACTTATTGTGAGAGAGGCTTGACCACAGTAGCAGAGTGGGATCAATTGTCATTACAYTGCAAGGGTTCYATTTTGCTAGAGTTTTGTACCTCCTTGAYGTTTCCACAGGCAGCTCCTCCAGGCACCRACTCTTCCTTATCCTYRCTGCAGACAACTGACTCCAGTTCCCACCAATCYACTCTTTTATAACACTCTTCTTATTGGTTACAGCTGTGGCCTGTTAACATCAGGCCTGCTCCTAATCTTTAGTAATTGGTTCAGCTGCAACTCTTTAGGGGATAAGATTACATTCTATACCACCTTCATTTACCCATACTGTATCCCCCTACRGTCAATGAAGCTGCAGAAGTACTTGAGARGGGGGAAAAAAGGATAAAATAATCATAATAACAAGTAATTCAAAGGGTGTGYATTGAGGCTTTATAAATGCTCATCCCTGTCTGCATAGAATGAATACAAGGAAAATGGACAAAATTTTGCTGCTTTCCTTTAGGGTCTGTCATTATTTTACGTTGCTATGGAGGGCAAAAGTTGTAGGAGAAGAAGTAGAAATAAGGTATTTATACATATCATGTATCATGGAAATTATTTGTCTGTAGTAGAAAACATACTCTGGGTGTTAGGACTGTGCATACTTTTCATGGGAAAGAAGTGGCTCTCTTGGAATGCAAACCTCCCTCATTCCTGGCCTTGCACTGCGACATCGTAAATAATACAGCAAGCTGCTGCCCCAAAGTCAGGAGCTTGGAACGGAAGAAAAAGAAACAGACCTTGTGTCTGCCTTGGTGAGTCGAGAAGTGCTGAGCAAGGCAGGGTATGTAAGAGGGCATGTGCGGTTCCAGTTAGGAGAGAACAGCTGGGGCTGCTGCAGGAGGGTCAGGTCGGTGTTTTGTAGCACATCATATGCAACCAGTGCCTGAGAGAGCAGGGGGCACCCCAATGCCCTGAGGCTGAGGGCAGAAGAAGCTGCTCTCTGGATTTGTGGAGCATGGCCAGGCTGTGCAGCAGCAGGCATCCCCCAGCTGTCAGCCTGGGTCACCCAGGCTCTCAGGAACACAGCCTTCGAAGTCAGCCCTTTCCATTCTGCAGTCCCATAGCACGGAAGTTTTTTTTGCTTTCTTCTTTTCTGTAAAGCCACTCCCTAAGTATTGATGCTTGTGTTGCTCTAGAGCTGCTAGAAGTTGCAGGCAGCCCCTTGATGTGGTCTGCAGAGAAGTCCTYAATTCAGGCAGTTGCACAGGCTGAGGTGAAATTCTTTACTTTTGGAGGGGTCTTGGGATGCACACCTGGCTCTTGTTTTCCTCTTTAATGTAACCTCTGTAACCCCAGCAGTCCTGCTTTCTACCAACCCCAGCAGTCCAGCTTTTTACCACCTGCATTTTCTATTTCAACATTGTTTACTTTCCCCCCTTTCATTTGTATCACTTGTGATCCCACAGAACCATTTGGTTTTTCTGAAGTGTTTTTCTCACCCACTTTCAATTTTTGTAGGGTGGAGAGAGATGAACTGACACTTTGTTCCTTAACAAAATGGGCTGCTATCTCTACCTGGCATGGGACAAAATTTGCATCCGCTTTTTCACCAGAGCCTTTTTTTCATTCCCCTTTTTTTTTAAAAAAAAAAAAAGTAGCTTGAGAGCACCTCCCTGAAGATTTCTAGTAGTGCTCAGGAAAGAATCCCAACAAAAGAAATTTACCCATGCCACAGCTTCTGGTCTCCTCTGATAGCCTTCAGCTCCTCTGATGTCACACTTGCTTGGTTGGAATTCATGCTCCCAGGAATGTCTTTGGATGTAAGGGTTTTTGCATGACTCAGAAAGGGAAGGGTGAGAATATGCATGGGTTCRAGATTTTTCCTCATGTTGGTGTAAGAGTATAAACTGGTAATTAATGAAAATAAATGGTGATTGATTAAAAAAAACCGACCAACCCAAAACTGACTTTGTGCATTTATTAAAAGAGGCAGAAGGGTTATTATAAAGTACAGGTAAACAAATTATACCTTCCCTGCTTGATCTATGAAATTACCTTTTCCAAAGAAAGGCATGTCCTCATGCTGCCAAACATACTGTGTAGTTTCAACTGATGCATGGTACAGTAAAGTCTTTCTTTTCATATGCCCATTCTTTTGCTAAGCTCTATTTTTCATAGTCACCTTATTCCAAAGTATAAAGAAGGYGAGAGACTTTAAAAAATAAATACCTGAGATAACAAAGATAGAATGTGGTCTTTTATTCTGTAAGGTCATTCAGTGGACACCTTCTGTTCCTCCCTTTGCTTCTTTATCTGCACATTGAACAAGTCAGCCAAAGCAGTTTGAAAAGTCAAAGTACAGAGTGATATTGAAATATGATTTAGCATTCTTGAAATGTTTAGCTGTTTCTAATACAACAGGATGTGAACTATACTTGAAGATCAATGTAAAAAGTTACCAAGATAACCTTTAGAAGACCCAAATACCAAGCCTGCTATAATGAAGATATACTCCTTGAAGCATTCTTAACAGTTTTTCATTTGATATGACAAGAGCTCTTCTGAATTATTTCTAAATTAACTGAAAAGGAAAAATCCATATGGGGGAAATTATTTCTTGACTTAACCTGCTGTTACTCTTTTCATTAAAGAAATAATGGTGGAGATAGGACCAATTTGAAAGCTTTAAATGAACATCTTCATGTGTTTGTAATCTGTCCAGTAGTTCTGATATTTTCAATGCTTTATTTGGCCCCTATGCTTTCAAGTGATTTTTTCTTTTCAGAATTCACAAAAGTTTTTTAGGCATCCCTTAGGTTATTTAGACCCTAAACATAAATTTCCATGAGTAAAACATTTTTGGGATGTGTATTTCCTTTTCTTCCTTGCTTGGATAGCTCCAGAATGACTTTAGCTACAAACTTGGCATGCAGTTGCTTTGGAACAGAATGTCATTTTTCTGAGTGTGCAAAAAGAAAATTCTCTCTGGAACAGTGAAGCTCTCCATGCTCTTCCCCACATGACATGTATTTGCAAAAGAGTGCTTTAGAGTGGCAGTCCTGATTTCATGGGAAATAACCATGAATGGCCTTTGCTATACTCAGAGTGCGGATCTGACTGATGGCTCCTAGAAAAATAAGTATAGAAAGGAGTGTAGTTCTGGAAGCAGTTATGTGTCTTCCCGTGTTTTCTTCATCTCTTCCCAAGCTGAGACAAATTATTGTGGACAGACAATAGCCCTGTCTACAATTATAAAATGAAGGATATTTTGCATGAGGTAGAGGTCAGAGGTGGATTTACAAGCCAAGGACTAGGAGTGGTGAGCAGCAGATGGTGTGGGAAAGAATTTGAGAAGCCAAATTGATCTCTGTGAATTGTCTTTGTGGTGTGAAATCCAATCCTTTCAGTCCTTCCTTTGCTTCCAAGCTCTGAGTGACTTGGAAACCAGTTCAGAAAAAATGTGTACAAGTTCCCCATCCCTTCTTCCCACTCAGTCCATCCTAATTAATTTATAAGAAAGGCTACACAAACCAGTCTGAAAATGAGAATGGAAAAATAAAGCTTTTGTTTTCCCCACACCCTCATTGCCAGAGATTTTCTCCCATTTCTTAGAATACCACCCAACATTCAATTCGCAAAGTTGTTCACAATGAGCTTTCTTCAGGCTTCCCTTAATATTGCTTTACTGTGTATAAATACTGCTGTGAAAAAAGATTCAGTGATGGGGACTGACTGCTCAGGCCACTTGCTGGGTCTTTCCTCCAGGAGGCAGGACCTGGGCCTGCCCCTGCTCCAGGCAAGGTTTATTCACAGAGACTGAAAGATGACAAGAGTTAAAACTCTCAGTCTAGCCTGGTCCAGCAGATGAACCACAGCAATTCCTCAGACATGAGTAGAGAAGGATTTAGATATCTAAGGTAGAGAAACTACCATAGCCTGGTCTACCCCACCTCCAGTGAATTCTCCTCAATGAACTGAAAATAACAACTTTCCTTCCTGTGATTTTTTCCCTAATCAAACCTATCTAATACCTAATATTTAAATTGTTTTCCCAGTTAACATGAATTTTTGGTTTTTTTCTTTCACTCCATTTTAGATATAAGATTTGTTATTAAAAATCTAGTAATATAAATGTTCCCACTGTCTTTTATTAGTA
Organism: Cardinalis cardinalis; assembly: GCA_014549065.1. NCBI lineage: Eukaryota > Metazoa > Chordata > Aves > Passeriformes > Cardinalidae > Cardinalis > Cardinalis cardinalis. The sequence continues at coordinate 2,524,714 of JACDOX010000011.1, read as the reverse complement.
AAATTGAGCGTGTAGTTTATGCTAATTTAAAGCAATTACCTCCTCTTGTTGATTACTCAGGCTGCTGTCACTGTTACATAAAGAATTAAAAATGTGGGTTTATATTCTTTCAAGCCTTAAGTAATTCCTTTCTCAACATATTTATTTTGTGCTAAATGAATGTGTCTTTGTTCTTTCTTGTCATTTCTGCCTTCTAATATTATTTGGTACGCTCTGGACTAACCAGCCTTTCCCAGGGAAGAATGGTTCAACTAAAGAACACACATGCAGTTTATTTTTTTTACCATTTGCAAATACAAGTAAACAGAGGTAATGCACCCTGGAAAGAGGAAGAAGGAAGGCTTCTCAGATGGTGGGCTCGCCTCTGTTCTTTGGTTGTTTTGCTGGAGGCTAAAAATTCAGCAAAACACATGATTAGCCTGTGTTTGAAAGTCTCTGTTTTGTTGGAAATGAAGCAAAAGATGAACTCTGTTCCTATTCAGCAAAGAGTATTAACACATGGTGAAATATTAGTAGCTACTTTAGTGTGACAGTGAAGGTCCCTGCTTTGTCACATCCAAGTCAAGAGGTGAACATCATCCCTGTTTGTGTACATGGGTTCTCCAGGCACCCTCTTGGGCTCCTGAGGGCAGAACAGACTTGAGGGTGATGTCCCATCTGCAGTGGGGACAGGACATTAAAGGACAAGTTAATGTCTTAATTAAATCAATCACAAGTAATTTACCCCTTCAACAAAGCTATATTTGGTAGATACTGTACTATGATGGGGTGAAAGGGGAATTACAGTCAGTATACAGTCAGTAGCCCAAGGCCAGGATGAAACATGTCAAAAACAGTGGACCCAAGTCTGGAGAAAATGTGAAAATCTTTAATGATGATCTTGACAGCCTACTAAGAAAAAAGAAATAGATGAGATATCTTGGAGTCAGCCAGCAAGACTATAAGATGTGTTGTGCTTATTTTCCTTGCACATGCCAGTTAGGAATGGCTAAAGGTGGCTGGCAAACCAGAGGCCTTCAAGCCCCAGAGGAGCAGGGGCCCTCAGCCCTGGTCCAGCTCTGCTCCTGCTATGCCCAGCACCTCAGTGCTCAGGGGGCCTGGGGGGGGCTGTGGGATTCATCTTCAGCAAGCATCAGACAAGGGCTGTTTGGGGAGTTCATGACAAAACCTGCAGAGCTGGTGCTGACTGAAATCTTCTTGGGCAGTGGGTGCTGAGATGAGTCTTGGCGTCTTCTCAGATTGTTCATAACAGAGGAGGAGAGCTGAGAAAGGCTGAATAAGCCATGAAGTGGATCACTCCAATAGCCTAGAATATTGTTCTTTCCAGTACTGACATTGGAAAGACAGGGTGTTAGGATTACAGAGAAGCTACTTGGAGCAAGTGGCTCATTTTTATCAACATTAATACAGTATTTGGCATCCAAAGTATGACATTTTGCACTTAGATTTCTGTGTAAACTAAATCACAATACATTACACTGTTGTTTTTTATACTTCTACTTAATTTATTGAATGCAATTGTTGATATCATGCAATGTCCAAACTTCTTTGGATCATGTATACTAAGAATAGCATTGGCTACTGGAAGTGACATAGATTGATATTTCATACATATCTGAGAATATCAAGGACTAGCAAATAGTTTCTAAGAAAGTTTTAAAAATCTTTTGAAAAGGAAACACAAGAAAACTGACTTATGCCTATAGGAGATGATAGAGCACAAAATGTTAAGAAACATATGGTGTATATATATAGAACATGAACTTAAAAATGAAAACAAAGGCATTTTATTGATTGAGTTCCAGAAAAACCTAACAGATGTGAAAATGGTTATTTAAAGCCTGAAAAAGGAACTCAAATACTCTTGGATTCTGACTATGTTTCAGTGAGTAAACAAATGCAGTCCTTACTCCACAGTAATGTAACCGGTCATTCCAATGCTAAACACAGTCTGAGGAAAGGAAAACACTTCATCTGATTGCTTTATGGCCATGTCCCACACTTTAACGATGTCTTGAAGTGAAATCCAAATGTGGGCAAGCTACAAGAGAATTCAGGGACCCTTTCCACCTTAAAAGACACTATGAATTGTTATAGTTTACTTCCAGGGAGGGACTGAAGCCCATTTATCTCCTAAATGGGAGATAAATGCCCAAATAAACGGCCTGGGCTCCCCAGGCCAGCTGAGGGTACTGCAATCTTTCACCCTGCTGGGGATGCTGTCACTGACTTGGGCACTGTGGCACTCCCAGCAAGTGGCCGCTGCCGAACCCCTTCTTGTGCAGGGAAGCAGGGCCTGATGGATAACTACAGCTTTCTCCTCATCTTTCTGGGCCTTCTTTGTGGCACTGTTTTTTTCCTGGTGCAGTAGTTAGTTTTCAGCATTTCAGGAAAACTCTGTGTACTCTTGGCATGGATGTAATAAGGTGTATGGAAATGCCTTCACTCAGCTTGGCGTTGCCTGGCCATTGCTCGGGTGGCAGCTGTTAATGGTGTTCTGCTCTGAGTTCAGACAGACTATTTCAGGGTAAAGGCACAGCACTAAACTGATTACCAGGTTACATTTTATTTGTTAAATGTTTACTGCCAACAGTTTATAGCCTCTCTGGAGACAGATGATTATATTTTCCACCCTATTATGAAAATAAATCTCCTCTCTTCCTCAGGATGTGTTTTCTGTTTAAGCAAAATTAAGTATCTGATCATTTGAGAGACTTGCTGTGATTACATCACTGCCTATATTTCCTTTAGTAGTGATCTCAAAGGAGTGTGGGAAGATAGTAAAACTTTCTGCAACACTCTTAATTAATAGAGCTGAACAGAGCCAAAAGTACAACTTCCAGAATATTCACCCTCAGCCTGGTGTGGTTCTGTGTTGTTAGTGGTGTCATTTAAGCATGCTGTTGTATTTCCTGGACTTTGGATTGAGTTTTTTCATGATGTTATAGGATAGCATTTTTCAAATAGATGATTTTTGGTGCAAATAATTTGCAAAAGCATCCTTGATTCTTGTGGAGGCAAATGCAAACATTCTTCCTGATATTTGGCTTCTTCTTTTAAAGAGCCACGTAAGGGAATGAACAGCACTCCATATTTTAACAACAGGGAAACACTCTTCTAGGATGTGCCCTTTTCATATTTTCAGGTGCGAAGTGTGCCTCTGATACCACTGAGAGCCTCTGGACCTCTGGTACATGAACCTCTTGAGAACCCCAGCTGCAGATTGCACAAATGTGTTATGGCACCACTGTTTGGATCCCACCACTCAGAAAACTTCTTGTTTAATAWTTCCAGCTGAGGGTGGAAAGATATCTTTCCAGCCTGGAATGATCTCTGGGTATTAGCTAAACATTGCCAGGTTATGGCCAAACTGAAATGTGGAAATCATGGGTTAACCTCCCTTTTGTGCAACTTCTCAGCTAATTACTTAATTCTGAACATGAGGTGTTCCCTTGACCATGTGTGTGTTTTCTGTGTTCAGCTACATGACTGTGCTTGTAAGGTTGAAATTTTGTTTGAAATAGCTTGTTTTATTATGTGCTCAGGCTGTGGCTTGACGTGATTATTTAGGGTGTTTCACACCCTATCTAATGGACACAAATTGCAAGGTGCTGGGCAAACTCACTTAGCTGGTTCATACTGGTTCAAAAAAATGTATGTAGGAGCTATATGTCTTGTCCTAGACTTACACAGGCTCTTTGAGTTCTTATTACATAAGCTATATGCAAGATATTACATAAGGTATTATAACACTTTCGTTTGGCTGTGGTATTGTTTGTTCTCCTGTACCTGGCAAGAAATCAACATACCTAACATACTTTTCACTCTGATTTGGCATAATGCAGAGGTGTTCACATCTGGTTCCAGATTTATGCTGCCAGGTGATCCAGTAAGACAACGTCTGTATCCATTACCATGACTTACATCACTTTTTATGGGAGAACCTAATCCGAAAATGAGCAAAACTCTCTCTTAGGTCAGATAGCTTTGGATCAAGTCAGTCTCTTATTTGCCTTGCTTTCTCCAGGTTGAAACAGACTGGGGACCTTAACAGGTTTTAAAAGAATGCTTCATTTTTCAAGAAAATTATTTTGACTTAAGGTCATTTAGTAAAATGCTATAAAGGTGAATTTGCCACAAATGAGGAGCAGTACATTTTATATTTAACAATGGAATATCTTAGCTGATTTTTAAAAATTTTGTATTTATGGGGTTCTTGAAAGTAATTTTCAGTGTAGTTATTGACTTGTTCATACACTAGTCCTGGGGAGAGCAGGAAAGGAACTTGTGGTATGATTTCAGTCATGAGATCACCCCTGACTCAGCCTAAGACAGATAGCTAAGGTTCTAACAGCAGCATCTGCTTAAGCTACAAAAATTAAATGTAGTTTGGAATTTCAAAGACCTCAAGTTATGGGAGAGTTTCAATGTGGTTTTAGTTTTCACCTGGCTTAATTACAATGCTCTGTTACCACAGGCTGCTGCTGGTTTCTTTTCCTAGCAGCAAACCTGAATGCACTCCTGATTCTCTTGACCACAACTCCTTCCTGAAGTCATATCCATGATAAGGCTTGTGACTTGAGTAAAAAAATAAAAGCTGCTCACAAAGCTGTGCCTCAAACCTTTCCAGACCTGTAGAATATTCCCAAGATATATTCCTCTGCCTTGTCTTCCAAAAGGAGTGCACCTGCCACGCCRAGTGGGGCCGGTCTTATCAAGGAGCTCATGGAGTCGGGGAGGTTTCGCATTGCAGTGAAACCACATTGCCTCATCTCTCCAGATAATCATTCACCTGMTTGCACACACATGCTGCTGGCTGCAGACTCACAGTGTGATGTGCTGAAGCCACAAAAAAGGGCTGTAGGTTGTTGTGGGAACAGTTGGAAAAAACAGTCAGCAGGCATTTGTGGCATTTCCTTTGAGTTCCTTCATTCTCTGCTTCCCTGGAACATGGCAGCTATAGGCCTGAAGGCTTGGAAGTGGAAGGGGAGCAATTAAGCCAATTTAGGTAGTAGTATGGACATATAGGACACACTGAAAAAGGGGATTATTGAGTGATAGCAGTACCATTTAACAAAAAATTGACTGCAAAATTTACGATAATCCCCTGCACCAGTACAGGCTGGGGGCTGACCTGCTGGAAAGCAGCTCTGTGGAGAAGAATCTGGGGGTGCTGGTGGACAACCATCTGTCCATGAGCCAGCAGTGTGCCATGCTGGCCAAGAAGGCCAATGGGATCCTGGGRTGCATTAGGAAGAGCATTGCCAGCAGGTCGAGGGAGGTGATCCTGCCCCTCTGCTCAGCCCTGGTGAGGCCACATTTGGAGTGCTGTGTCCAGTTCTGTGCTCCTCAATACAAGATGGACGTGGAGCTCCTGGACTTGGATCCACTGGAGGGCAACAAAGATGACTAAGGGACTGGAGCATCTCTCTTGGGAGGAAGAGCTGGGGAAGCTGGGCCTGTTCAGCCTGGAAAAGAGATTAATGAGAGGGGGATCTCATTAATGTCTGTTAGTATCTGCAGCCAGGCTCTACCCAGTGGTGCTGAGCAATAGGACAAGAGGCAATGGGCAGAAACTGATGCACAGAAAGTTCCACCTGAAGCTAAAGAACTGTCCTGCTGTGCATGTGACTAAGCACTGGATTGCTCAGAGAGGCTGTGGAGTCTCCCCCGCTGGAGATATTCCAGAAGTGTCTGGATTTAGTCCTGTGCCATGTGTTCCAGGATGACCCTGCTTGGGCAGGGAGGCTRGAGCTGATGACCCACTGTAGTTCCTTCCAACCTTACCCATTATGTGGTTCTGTGATTTGCTTCATGTGTCCTCCTTATTCCCACTGTGTGCCATTTTACCTCTATGATTTTTATTAGGACAAGAGTATTTTTCTGTTTTTCTTTTCTGATTAGAGACATGAAAAGCCTTAAAGATTTATTTATTTATTTATTTATTTATTTATTTATTTATTTATTTATTGCAAAACTAATGCCCAGGGTTTCAGCCAGATCCCAGGCTGCTTAGGAATGTCAGTGGGTGAGATGGAAAATAAAGCATCAGGAGGAACAGGAGAATCTCCTAGTCTGAGGGCTGCTTTGGGAGAGCAAATGCAGGTGTCAGGGAACCCAGTGGGGACTGGGGTCTGGGCCTGGGGGGGGATACAGCATGGGCAAGCATGAGGACCARCTGAGATTGAGAGGGACATTGATGGCGCTCCAAAGTGTGAAGAAAGATCAGGTGGGAGGACATGCAGAGCCTCGGGCAAAGCAAGAGAAGCAGAGGATGGTGGTATGGGGAGATGGGGCGTACAGAGGCTCTGGCATACAACACAAGGAGACAGTCGTGAGAAACTGGCTGCATGGTGAAGGTCCCAGTGGTAAGGCAAGGAAAAAAAACTTCACAGTGGTGTTTTTAATCAAATTAACAGTAAAAAKAATTTTTAAAAATTAAAAAAGGGATTAATGGCAGAGGTAGAAAGAAACAAACAGCATAGTGACTATGTGTAAAGAGAAAGCTCAGAGGAAGCTTTAGAAGAGGAATAGTTCAGATTTAATAATTAAATCTGTATTGTAAGTATGCATTGACAAGGAGCAAAATGGCATCCTTGAAAGGCGCCTTGTCAAATTATTGTTTCTTCCTCATCAGTAAGAAATAGGTCTGTCTCTTTTTACCCCCTACAACTTTCTCTAGATTTTTTTTGCATAAAAGGAAATATTTATTTTTTCAGAAGAACAAAAATTCAGCTTAAACAGACTGAGAGTGCTTTTTCTTTTAATCTCTTGGTTTGTTTAAGGAGCTAAAAAATCAGTCTGAGGCTCAGCYAGAGCAGTTACAGATACTTTGCAAGCTGCAAAAGTTCATCCCTCTGCAGGAGAGGCTGAAACACTTCTCTTAGCAAGGCAGAGTGGGAGCACACACAGAGTTACTGACAAGCACTTCCCTGGAAGTCACTGACACGACTTGGAAACATGCCTCATTTCCATTGCTTGGCTAAGGATTTGTTCAGCACGTCCTGAGGAGAATGACAAAGTGCCTTCATACCCATGAGCTGCTGCCAGGCTGATCCTGAGGACTGTGCTGAATTTCACTGCTCTGCAGCAGGGACCCTCCTGCCAACAACAGGCATATTTCAGCAGTGCACTGAGTGTGACCTCTTGCTTTCAAGCAGGCATGGCTCTGATGCTGGCAGGAGACCAGGTGAGTRCAGTGCAGGGCCAGCTTTGCTGATTCACATCAGCCATACATCTTCCCACACCACTGAAATCCTCAGCTGACCTGTAATCAAGGCAAAGGAGGATGGGTCCATTACTAATGCTGTAACTCAGTCTAGCTTTATGATATTAAAATCTCACCAATTAGTGATGCACTGTGGGATRGGTCTATATAGCTAATCAAAAGAAGAGCTCACACCTTCTTAAATTTTCAAGCTGAAAATAAATTAGTATCTAAAYGTAGTGGGAACAAAAAAGACTAATAATACATAAATAACCACTGCAATATATTGTCTGTTGGTTCACCAGGACTTGTTACAATATTCCTGCTTAAACTGAAAATGCAAATGTTAGCTGGATGTGAACATGCACGCAGTCACTGGAAAGAATGGGCAAATTCTGTGTGTTCTTTCTTTTGATTCAAGGTACCAAACTACTGCACATGCACGAGAAGAAATACACTTGAATTTTTGCTTTCCACTTTGGGCAGCTACTACCTCACTATTTCCATTCCAAATGTTCATTTATTTTGTTTATCTTTTCTCATCTCTTTCCCAGGACACATGGTTGTCTCCAGAAAAATTTCTCCCTACTAAATATCTGCAATGYGTTAGAACTTATTCCTCCAGCCAAAACAACGATCTTTGTAATMATTTCTGCATTATAAAAACAGGCCAACTACTAGGAGTTGGTAAAAATCAAAGTAGTCATTTGTTATTAGGTCTATAGTCTGCTGAAAGAATGAAAATGAAAAGACTATCAATGCCTCAGGAGGATAGTAAAAACTSTTATTGCCCAGGAAATAAAAGTTTACATTGAAACTTTGTGGATACCAAGCTGTGCATGCAAAGTTTCCTCCTGTTTAAAAAAAAGACTTTTTTTGATGGTGGGAACTTTTCCTGGGATATACAAATGATGAACACCAAGAGAGCAACCAAAAGACACTGTCTTACAACTGTTSATGGTCAGATTTTCTGTCCTCGTGCTGCTTGCCCAAGTTGGTCCAACTGGAGGTGCCTTTTGTGATGCACTTGTGAGATGGTAGCTGCACCCCCCAACCACCTCAAATTTCAGACAGGGACTGCTGTTGCAGTCAATAGATGTAACACACCCATGAGTAGTGCATCACCTGAGGCAGCTGACTTCCCAACAGAAGATTCTCTCTCTGCTTGAGAGCTGGGGAAAATCTGATAGCTCCAACAAACATTTCTGAATYGCAAATCGAATAAAACAGACACATATAGCCATTTATTTATTTATTTATTTGTTATGCTTAGACCATTGACATTATTTAAAACTTGAGARTGAAATCCACTTGTTATTTGCATATGAGAATTTTACATTTATATAAACTTAGCTTTATATTGTGGGGGGAAGGAGAGTAAAGGTAGGCAGGCACAATGCTTTGGCATCCTGTACAGTAACTCACAGCTCASTCACATGCAGGTTTAGTCATTGCCATGGCTGGGACTGGTGTGACTTGGGTCCAGTGCTCTCCTATGTTAGACTGCTTTGTGAGTACATCCTAGCTCTGTACCTCACACCACAGAGGTGCACATCTGCCTTCCCCAAGCAGCAGTTCACCTCCTTTGTGTTCCTGCTGGGGATGCTGTTTATTGCAAGCAGGGACTGGGACTCACCAGGACCCACATGCCCAGGATGCTGCCACAGCTCTGTGGCACCTRATGCCAGGATCAGCTCAGCTGTCTCTGCACAGAGCACCTCCCTGCTCCTGCAGTGACACTGAAATACAGGGAGCATGCAGAGAGTCACCTCCAGGGATTTTTCATCTGTTTCTTATTATATTGATATTGGTAAGACCTAATATTAATCTGCTTGSAAGTCTGGATGAGAGAAATTCAGTGCAGCTTTACCAAGCACAATACAGCCCAGCTACACCAAACAACTCTCTCGAGGCATCGTGTTGCAAGTGTGGACTGGCTGGTACAAGTCATGTCTTGGGAAGGCCCAGGGGTCTCCAAAGGAAAAATCCACCCATCTGGAATCACTTGTATGAGAGCCCATGATTTCTAAATMCCTAAGTGCCAGATCCTACAGTCTGCACATACCCAAAAGTATGAGTAACACTGACAGGGGAAACAGCTRCTTTAAGCAATCTTGAAATGAGAGCTTATTTGTGTTAAAGTCAGATTAAATTCCAAGTTTAAAGCAGCAATCAAGTTTTTAATTGCTCCTTTCAGCTGTGGTTTTCTAAGAAGTAGAAAATAACTGTGCAAGTGTTGGTTAACTTAGAAAAGTCTACTTGGAAAGGAGATTTTGCAAAATGTTCAGAATAATAAAAGAGAGCCATTTTTGCATTGTGCCAGAAAAACTCTAAGTTAACAAAAAAAAGTCTGGCTCCAGGCCAGACCRCCAAAATAGAAACTAAAGACAGTGCTACAAATATAGTCTCAGAAAYTGGTTCACATAATTTGTTTATCCTCTAAGTAAAGAGAGAAATTATTTTAAAATTCTGTTTTAAAAATGTTTTGAAACATCTCACTAGTATTGCAAGCCATCTTCATTAATGTAAAAGCCAAGAATCATGTTTTGTTACCACACACACCTTTGTGCAGTAAAAAGTGCATGAAAAGATTGTTATAATGTACTTCTAGGGCTTTGCAGTACAGTGGGAGAAATTTCTGTGCAAATTCCTAGATCAATCAAGTTTCCTTTCAGGGTGTAAAAAGGAAGAAAATATCTTAGAATAATTGAGATGGGTTTTTAGGACCTTTTCTGTTTTATAGGAATTGCTTTTCTCTGGAAGAAACAACTTTTCTGATGCCACAACCTGTTAAAATAACATCTTCAACAATGAAAACACTCAATTGGAAAATYAGAAATAAATAAATGTACGTGATTGGGCTGAACGTAAGAGGCTCATCTGTTGAGAAAAAATGGAGTAATTTTTATATAGCTGCAGTAGGAGCAGTTTCACTTTGAACAAAATGGGYTGAATGATATTTTTTTGACATAATGCTGCATCCTAGGTCGGGTGACTAAGCTTTGTTTTAAGAACATGAGAAGTAAAAGCTTGCACTGTAAGGAACAGCACAGTGTGTCACAGGACAAGAGATATGACAGGAACAAAATAAACTCCAAGACACACACAGAAGTTGAGCTTCTCTTACCCACTACCTAGCAGAGGTATTTAGAGATGTTGGAAGCACCTTCATTCAGAAGAAATTAGAAGGAACACTGGGATATTTGGAAATTTGTGGGCTGAATAATTATCTTTAATGGAAACGGAGAAATTGCCAAGGGCCCTGGAAAACTACACTGAACAACAGGAGGTAAAATCCATCCTACATAAAAGGAGCATACATGAAAGGTAAACCATGAGTGTATCTAGGAGAGCTCTAAAGAGTTTCTACTCAGGACATTACCACTGACTGCCCCTGGGAACTCCTAGTTAAAAAAAAAAAAAAAAAAAAAGTAATTCCAGGACAAAAACTGGAGTAGAAACTGCATTAGGAAACAACACAGGGAACAAATATTCATGTGCCACCCTCAACAATTTGATCTACACAATGCATTACTATAATTTATCACTCAGTATTGACTGTCCTTAACATGACACACAAAAAGTCTTACAGACTCAATTTCCTTACTGCTTGAAAGAGGCCTCCAAATAGAGTATTTCCCCTAGTTTACTGTTTTCCCCAGTAGACTATGTTTTCTCCAGCCTCCTGTGGCTCTGTAGTTACAATTTGCAATGCTTACATACAGATTTGCCAAACTCATCTTTTCTAAACATCAACTAAATTTCTGCTTCCACCATGAGCTCCTAGAGCATGATGAGCTCAGGCAGTCGTTGTGCAGCCCTGGCACAGCACAATGTGATTTCCTGTACYGCTACCACCAGCCCTCAGCCACAGCTTGCCCACCTCTCCCAGCAATACCAACTATTCCAGCTTGTGGAACTCCACAAGCCAGGTGTCACAAGGAACAGGGGTGGTGAACTTCCTCCTGCCAATGCCTCTGCAGCACGCACAGCAAAGAGACAAGGAGGGAGAGCAGGGAATCTAAAGCCAGCCCCAAACTTCACCCCTTTTCTGGAGCTCTGTGTAAGTACTTGTGTGTGGGGTGGGTGCATTTCCTACTTCACCAAATCCTTAGAATGGACATCATAGGTGAAAGTTATTAAATATTGGCCACTTTCCCATCCTTACCTATCTGAAAGGGCTCACTGGTCCTCACTGACCCACTCGGGTGCTGCTGGCTCTTGGCCTCTAGTCCTGCCTGTTTTCAAGGGGTGCAGCAACAGAGGAGAACATCAGGTAAATGGCACTCTCTAAAGCTCCCTAAGTCAGTCCAGCCTTCACCTCAATGCCTGAAATTGCTCCCTTTTCACACTGGCCACTCTCCCACAGACTGGGATGGGGGAAACAGGGAAGGAGGGGGTGGAGGAGAGGAATAACAAATCAGAAGATTAGGTCCTTTGGTTGCTGTGTATGAAATAATTAATCAATGACACTGTAAACCTGTGGTGCAACTTCACAGGTATCAAAATATGAATAAATCTGTTAATTTAATTGCTAGTAGTCTTGAGCAGAGCACACTCATAGATGAAGCATCTACAGCAAACATTTCAAAGTTTTCAGTTCTTGCTTGACAGGGCCCATCACTTGCATCATGACTTTTAAAACACTACATCAAAAAGGCACACACACTCAAGGCAACAACATCCTCTCAAGAAAGTAACTTCTGCATTTTGAAAGAGAATCAAGACATGTTTTACTTTCCTGTGGCTTGCCAGGTTAAGCCAGAGAGTAAGCCATCTTACTAGAACACATCTGTTGAGTAATTTTTACCTCCTACCACAGCTAAATCTTCCCATGCTCATGCCATTCAATATACAGAGCATGCTGWGGTACTCTCCTGGGCAACACAAGCCATAGCAATAAGTAGGTTTATCTTGTCCTCTGCCACTGGGAGATATTAACCAGACTATAACAAACAATTCCCAGACTTAGGAAAGCTAAGYAGCATTGCACTTTTCTTACATTCAACAGTAAACATCTCAGCCGTTTCTGTTTCTGTTGCAGCACTTCTTGCAGGAGCTTCAGAGACCAAGGTGTCAACACTGAAGCTGCAGAACAATGGTGAGGGAAAAAGTAACACAAAAGGAAGAGTTTCTTTGTTTCCATGCCCTGCAGAAACTGCTCATTCAGGGACTGTGGGCTGGGGAGATCAAGGGAAGCAAAAAGGTACAGTTTATCCCAGCCCAGCAGCCCTGATGCAGTGAACTGGTGGGGAAGCAGGTGAACCAAGGTCCTGTTCTCAGCTTCTCCATTTGAGGAAGCACTCTGTATGAACAGCTTCCTCATACAAGAGGCAGGTAAAGGATGTGCCCATCCATTCCTCCCCATCTGATGGGGAACAACTGAGATTATTTACACCTCTGTGCAACACAGGCCTGTGARCAACTTGTGCTGTTCTCAGCAGTGCAACAGCACTGCAACCTGCTAAGAGTTTGTTTTCAATGTTTTGAGCACTGACAAAAAAACCCAAACAAATCAAACATGTTTTTAAATGCTGCTAACAAAAGTAAAGAACATTTTGTCTTAACACACAGGTAAATTGTTTTGTTTTCTAACACTGAAAAATTCAATTTTACTCCATTTCATTTCCAGGTAATCAAAATGTTTAAACCAAAAAATGCATGGTAGGAAATGGTGCATATCAGGTATCACTCACTGTCCTCTCAGAAAGCATTTGCAACTATACAAATGAAAGACTATACAGTYTTACAATGAAAATACTTTGTGGCTGTGTGGTTTTCTGTTGTTTTGGGGTTTTTTTTAAAGCACGCTAGGGCACAAGAACAMGAGTGGTCTTTTGAGGTCCCTCCTTGGGCCCCACAGTTCGGTAATCAGTTCCATGAAATGCCCTCAAGCTTGGTGGATCAGCATCACTGACAGCCTTGCCAGCTTCACCTACTGGCCAGGGCTCCTTTTCCTGCTCACATATTGGCCCACAGAGCACCTGCASCAATACTGGTGCACGTGTAATTTACTTCCTGCAACCAAACCCCGTTGAGATATTCTGTCCAAAGCTTTTCCACTGGCCACACTGGGCCACAAAGCTGCATCTTTTTTCCCTCAATGGGAAAGTAAGTGACAGACTGGGTACCCTCAAAGTCACTATTTTTGCCTTTGAATCCACCAAATTTTTTGTGCTGCYCCTGGAAAAACTTCATGATCTTACAGGTGTAAACTCACTCATTTCTCCCAGCAATTCCATGTAATGGTAGTGAGATTTCCTCTGTTATCCACCTTTACTCAATAACAAGGTCACATATCCTGCTTGGGAGAGTGCTAGTGAGGGAGAAAGGACAAGGAAAATGACACAGGCAAGGAAAACAAAGTACTTCTCCCAATCCAATACCACTTAAAGGGCGCTATTGTTTCAAGTCCACTCAGTCACATCAAGGGCAGCAAGACACACACCTGCATGCCCTGAGCAAAGGCATTCTCAGAGGTTTCCCCACCTCAAACCAACCTTACTTGATTATTGCCAGTGCGGACTTGCTAACATTTGTAATGCCAGCACCTCTGTTAAGTACTTGTRTAGTTATCATTCCACAGCTAAAAAATGGGGAAAAGAATCTTTTCCCTTAGCACAGCATAGACCATCCCAGGGAGATGCACACAGCAGGGAACCATCTGCCTGCCCTGGTGGTATTTGTTTGCTCCAAACACCATCAATGACATTTCACTGTTACTAAGTGAAAAAACCCCAGGAGCTGAGACTAGGCAGGTATGGTGGGAGACCATACCATGCCAGAATGCCCAAGTGCAAGGTGGGAAGTTTAGGCAGAGGAGGTTGGAACTCTTAGCTCATGTTACACACTTCAAGGACATGCCTTGTCCYTGTTTATGCCAGCAACATCTACTCCTAGGCACACAGTCCAGGTCCTCTGCCACTATGCTGTCTTGCAGGTTATCAACTAAGCATCCCAACAACCAACATCAGCACACTTTACTGCCCACTACCTTCATGTAACCTCATATTTGGGGGTAACAGAGGGCATTCATGGACACTGAGTATCAGCAATGCAGATGGTGCTTGTACCAAAAGCACTTACACTGCAGCCAGTGTAAGCAATATAGCTGGTTTTAAACAACCCCTCCTGACTTCAGATCATTAGAACTGCCATTTGAAGTGGCAGGTGGGATCTTCTACGCCTGCTGATGTAGGTTCAGATAAAATGTTCACATTGCACAGTTCAGAAAATTAAAAAAAAAAAAGGAAACTGAGTATGATCCAGGTTTAGTTTTGAACAGAATAATGAAAAAGCTACCTCAGTTTTGTGCAAAGGATTTTATGGACGCAAATGTTTGCAATTAAAAAATTTAAAGAAAACACTTTGGTGTTTTTATGTAAACATTCCCTGCTGCGTTGGAAATATTGACACAGCAACAGTGCACTGAGACATTGCAGAAAATAAAGTATTCGTTAAAGTAAAGAAAGAGCTACATACAACCACCAAAAAAGGTAAATGTACTTATTGAATTATTTCAAGTTTACAAACAGTAAGATATTGTAAACATGTTCATTCTATATAAATCTCTGCTGCTCTTTAGCTGATTGCCCAGTAAACTGCTAAACTGCACCAATGCCAAGTGGTTTTGATGACAATTCCCAGGTGAAGAAAAAAAAATCCTGGACCTATAAGATTTTATGGATCAAARTGTCCTTTATTGGGTTGGGCTGAGGCATGCTAAACTTCATGACAGGGTAAAAGCCAMACCTGGGTACCAAAACAAGAGGGGAAAATAAGATCTTTATTGTTTCTCCAGCCAAGTTTTCAGAGACATAATGTCTTCGTAAGAAAAGTTACCAAAGCACTCCCACAGACACTATCAATTGTTGCAGTCCCTGTTAAGCCTATGACCTGAAAAG
Organism: Cardinalis cardinalis; assembly: GCA_014549065.1. Taxonomy (NCBI): domain Eukaryota; kingdom Metazoa; phylum Chordata; class Aves; order Passeriformes; family Cardinalidae; genus Cardinalis; species Cardinalis cardinalis. Next base: position 2,509,603 of record JACDOX010000011.1, on the reverse strand, counting down.
AAGTTTGGTAACTTCACCAGGCAACGTCTCCACCAACACCAAGGCTGTTAGAACTGACTCACATCCCTTCCCTCAATGGTTACAACAGTCTTGGAGGCTTTTGGGTTTGGTTTTACCAGAGAAGTGGACAGAAAAAAATGCTGCCAATACCACTGGCTTCTCAAAACCACACAAGCCTTGCAGGCAGCTGAGGAGCCTCCTGTGTGCTCTCCACCCAGCCACACTTAGACACTCTCTGACTTCCTTCATGCTAGACCACACAACCTGGCAGAACTACCCACACGGAGCGAAAGGCTCTGTACATACGKACAGGCTGATCAGACGCTGCCCTCAGATGTCTGCTGTGCTCACCAGATTTTTATAAAGAAGATAACCAAGTTGGTACAATGATTCAAGACAGCAGAAGATGGGAAAGCAATGTTTGAAGCTTAAATTGGAAGTCACACTGAGGAGATCTCACCAGAGATTGGAAGTAATTTTGCTAAACTGCAGATGGAAAAGGCTACCTCACATGCAAAACATTCTGCTGTCACCTTATCTTTAAAGACATATCATTGTACTAATAAGGCCAGAAGAATAGTAACAGCCTTGTCTTTTCAGATGCGTTAAATACCTCAAAGTGAACTGCTGCACACAGGTGGAAGTTAGAAATCCCAATTATTTGACTCTACTTCTGCTACAGCTCAACTCTGAACTCCCCAAGCACGTCGGCTTACTGAAAGAACTATGTATTTTAGTCTTATTCCTATGTTGCAACTTGTTTTGTGTTTTGACAGAATCACRGTGCATTAGTTTTGATTTGTTCTTTGCAATAACAATACATATAAATCCAGCACATGAAAAAGCACATCTGTGGGGAAAAAAAAGCTACCCTGCTAGAAATCCCTGAAAATAAACTTATTTGAAATTACTCCTCAAAAGTAATTCAAGTTAACTGAGAGAAAACTGTTTTTCCATAAACTGCTGGTCCTCCCATACAAATAAATTCCCACACACTTCACAAATATTCCCAACTGGAAACTCCATCAGTCTTAGTGAAAAGTTTTGCATCACCTTTGCACAAATGCTCAGAATCTTTAGAGCAAAGCATAAGAAATTTCACCTATACCAAAGACATCCCCCATGCTATGAAATAGCACTTAGAGAAACAGTATTTGTAGAAAAATAACTCCTTATGTATCACTGGTTTCCACTGCAGATCACAGTTACTCCGAGAGGAACAGAATCATGGTTCAATCCCAAACCTCTCTCCAAGTGTGTGCTCTATCCTCACACATCACTTAAAGGGTTAGCCCCAGTATCAAGGATAGAGGCAAATCCATGCAGTAACTTAACTGYTGAAATTTGAAGAAATCCTTTGAAGTCCAACATTTTAATGAGAAACTAGTGTAGAAGGAAATTTCCTGCAGAATCTTACAGCACAGCAATGAGAGGCAAAGCACACATGCAACAATAAACCCTAATGCAAGGATGCACAAGTACCACAGTGAAATTACAGGGTGGCTCAGAGTGAGGAAGAAAAACAGCAAAGAGGGGAGGAGGTCCCACACATTGCAAAAACATCACTGCCAATGACATAAAACACAACTTCATTATGAAAGCAGGCAGTGACTTTAAAGCAGCCACTGACACTGCAGAGCAAGGCAGAGCTCKGGCAATTCTCTACAGCAGATATGGAAGACAGGGTGGTCCAACCCAGAACCAGCAGCAAGCAGGAGACTGGGCAGTGACAGTGCCAGGAAGGGCACCAGACGGTATGAAAGCTGGAGAGAGTAACAAACAAACCCAAAACATTCTTGGCAGAAGGACTCAGCAAAGAACATTAGGAAGTGTTTTAGACTCCAGCTGGCTATGCTGCTTTCAAAGCAGACAAAAACCCAAAACTTGCTGCTTTGCTGCTCTGAGTCTGTAGGTTAAGACCCACACTTGTATAATTCTTAAGGGAGACAGATGAGACTAGTTTTTGCTCACTCTTCCTCACTCCACATCCACCTCTTCCCAGACCTCTCCTCAAATCCTAACACTACAGCACTTGCTCAGGCAAAGATCCCTGCAGTGATGGAGCAGCCATGTGGTTCATGTAGCAACGATGGTAACAAACACAGCAGAGACCAGTGAGTAACCAGGTTCTGATTTCTTAAAACAGGAGAACAAGGGAAAAATAGCACGAGTGATCAGATGATTGAGCTTAAGCCCCTTCCTGAAAACAAAAAGTACTTTTGTAATGTGTAAAAGTGGTCTATATTCTACTGTATCAAATGCAGGAATCTCAGCATTCACTAGATCAGTTTTGGAGACTATTAAGTATTTTAGTASAGAGGCTATTTCATTTTCAAGGCCCAATATGTGCTATCACTGTCTCAAAAACTGGCAGATGAATAGGCTACGACAACTACAGCTACATTATGAAGTCTTTATGCAAAATAGTGGAAGAAAATTCCAAAGGCTAATTTATTTTCACTTGTTAATAAAAATTCAGTTGGGCTTTAATAACTGAAAACCAGAAATTGTGTAAAAAGTCAGGTGATAAAAAAGCGAATACAAAAGCGAAGTGGCAATACAAGAACAAGGGAGGAAAAAACCCGGTAAGATTAAGAATAGCATTTAAATATAAAAATTTATTTAGGTGAAGTCACAAACAGTTTGGTATCAATTTACAAACACTTTATGTTATGCATATTATTGGAAATATTGAGAAAGGGAGAGGACATAAGGGCAGCTTTTTCCTGAAACAACAAAAGGCAAACCCTTACCATCATGCGCATTACTGGATCATAGTATTACCTTGACCATACCACTTAGTATGCAAGGAAAAAGGAGAAGAAAACAAAATACTGAGATGCAGAATGAAAACTGTGAATCAGCGAAAAAGATTTTCATGAACACCAGACTACAAAGGTCTAGTCTGATGGTCACGATTTTAAGTAATCTACTAGGATAAAAACAAAATTATAACTTAGGTAAATCATTATAAKTGATGAAGAATTTTGTAATGCACAATTGGGCTATCTGACAATGACAGTAATGGTTAATGCAGAACAATGGAAAGAGGATACTGAGCCTAACAGAATAATTCTGTTGACAACCTGAGTTATTATCCCAAGTGTATGATACTTTTCTGAGTCAAATACACATTTATGTTGCAGATACTCTCAATGAAATGGCAAAAGTAACAGCTGTAACAAGACAACTTATGATTTATTTTTTTTAAACAAATATAATACATAGGGTTTTGAAGTGTCCGGTTGTGATCTGCAAAGATCCAGGATTGCACACAAGTTTAGTCAAATGAGAAGGTTTAATCTGCGCATTAAATTAGCTTTTACTTTCAAAGTAGTATTTTTGGGCAGGATTCTCCTCCGGGAGAGTGTTCCTGACCTCATTCAACCAGTGTTCAATTTATTCACCTTCCTGAATCTTTGCCCTCTTTGGATAGTCTGTGACAAGTGCTGCGCTGCAGGATTTCCTGTTTTCCAGCAAACTGGCTTGCTCTGCAGGTTTGTAGTCCATTGTTACAATTGCTGATTGGGTAAAATGAATTTCCTACGTCTTCTCTAGCACAGCTTGCAACGCAACAGAAGCAGAGGTAAAAGAATGCACTAGAATACCAGAGCTCCACTTAAACACCAACGGAGTCAGGCTGTTGGCACCAATAAGAAATTCTGTATTTAACAAATCTGCAAATATTTAAGATCCAAAGTTATTCAGTTTTATAAATAAACTCACCCACTTAGTCTGACTCCCATCCCAACTGGTCTTCTGTTTTCATGGAGTCTGGGGAAAAAAAAAGAGTTGTCTGAAGTTATACACAYAGACATAAATTTGCAGGAATGACTCTCAGCTATCCTACACACAGACACCRATTATCGCACTGAAACTACAACTAGGATTTCTCACTTTGTTCTTTCCATGTAATGCAGTTACAGCTCTTCACCAGTGCCTTAGAAAGGACAGCTGTGCTCAGACACAACGCTTTCTACACTTTGACTTAGTTTTTACTGTTTAACCCTCTGTGGAAACACAGAATTAGAGATACAGRCACTAAACTAAATGATGCTGAAATTCAAGGAGTCTTGGACTAAAAGGGGGAATGAAATCCAGTCAGGCTGCCTAACAATATCCTTCGAAACTACAAAAAGAAAATAATTTCAAAACAACAGCCTGGTAAAAAAGGTTTTTGTAAAACACCTCCTCTTCCTCTTGACAGTGTGAATGTTGAAAAGCTTAGGTTCTGTCCAAAGTCTTGAGGCCATAAAAGGCTATTCTCTCCCATTTTAATTCTCCAGTTCTTTTGCCCAAGTGCGATGTCACATCTTATTTTGCTGAAGTAGTTTTACACAACATAAAGAGAGCTCGCAACAAACTGGGGAGATATGGGGAAACACACAGGTCACCTCCAAGAAAATATTTCCTTGCTGTGACCATGCCAATGACAAATTCATGCTCTATCCTAGGCCTCATCTACATCTGACAGCTGCCTAAACCATCACTTCATTTAAGGACATTTTTAAACAGTTACAAGAGACTCTATGCTACCAATTAAAAACTGCTCTAACAACAGAAAGGTGGCTGAAACCACAACAATTAATTGCCCAAGTTTTACTTTYTCATTGTGCTGCTAAAGTACTATTMATTTTACAAACATTAAACTTTTGATATTTTTTAAGAGTTAAAATAAACATGTTTATTTTTTTTCTTTACACTTCCTGGGGGAAAAAATACAACAATGCCACTGATAAAAATCRACTAGGAAGCTTCCATGAAATCAAAGGGGATTGAGACCCCTGGTGCCTCAGCAGAAAACCCAGCAAAGCTCAGCACTGATAGACCAGCTGCTGTGGAAGAAGTTACAAGAGTGGTTAACATGACAAGCTGAAGGTCCAGTCTCACATGAGATGAAAGCTATAAGCCATTGCCCATCTGGTGCTCACATAAGATCTGTAGGAAAACAAGAACTGAGCTGTTCACCTTGAGAATGGAGAAATGTAAACAGACATATCAGAAAAAGTTGCAGAACACAGAGCATCAACCACAGAAGGTGCAAAGCCAGCAGGCCTGGGTTTACCTATCTTACTGTGTGGTGTTTGCTCCCTTTCTTTGTCACAAGTTGGCCTAGAGAAGTTAYTTTTGATATGTACCAAAGGCAAGACTTGGTGTGATATACCAAGYACTTTCAGATGCCTTGAAAAGGGACCAGGCTAACATGAGTCAAAGCAAAGAACTTAGTCCCCCTGTGCTGGCAATCCCGGACAAGCACAGCATCTGATAAAGCAAAAAAAAAATTCTTCTGGAAGGCAAACGTTCTTTCTACAGTTGTAAAAAATAATWGGCTAGAAATAAACAAAGCCATTATAACAGAATCTCTCTGTCACCATTCAGCTGGCATGAAGCTCAACATTCAGCATTCAGCTGAATTTTCTGTGCTGGGGATTTGGCAGACTGCAGTAACCACTGTAAGAGAAGCAGTACAACCCCTAATATAGACAGGCAGCCGGCTGTGGCTGTGGAGCTCAGCACCATGCCTCAGGCAGGAGAAAGGGCAGACCTGCCTGCATCCACCACAGATTACACCAATTCATACAGTGAGGCCTGTACTGAAAGCAAACCAAGTACACAAAATCCTCCCTACTTCTCCTAGTCACACTCATCATCTTTTCCCACAAAACAGGCTCTAACTTATGGATTAAACCTAGTGAGCCCCAAAACAGGTTTAATCTTCAAATTGTGGTGAATTTGCACACTGTGGCCATTCTTATTGAAGTTTATCTTTATTCATAYCAATTTTTTTGCCATCCCATGCTGTCTGCAACTGCCCACATGCTCTCATAGTAACAGGAAAGGCTGTACGCTTTGCCTTACATACAGATACCTGTATTGCTGAGAAAGTTGATTTTTAAAGACAACTCAGAGGAAAAGAACAAAACCACAGAACATCTTTAGTCTAATGTCTTCAGGAAAATGCAAAAAATACACCAGAAGAAGGAAGTAGTGGGGTTCCTATTTTCTGGTGGCTGGAGCAATAAATGCTCAAACATTTGCTCAGAGCATCCATCCATGTGCACACCTCTCACGGCGGCCAGCTGGGCACCCGTGATACCGTGTCCCTATGGTCAACACGAGCAAAGGGTCAGTGTCATGAGATGAGAGCTGCCGACCAAACAAGGGCACCCCAACTGCCCCTTTCTCCTCTTCCCATCCGAGGGAGCGCCATGCCCGGCCAGCGGAGCAGAGAAACACGCGGCCATCGGCCCATCACACCTGGCTTTTCTCCTCCTGCTTGGGGCTCTGGCCCGGCGGTGGCGGCTGGGCCGGCGAGGCCTGTGTCTCGCTGTCAGTACGGAGGCGTCTGGGGACAAGCGACTTGAGGGGCGCCATCCACTTCATCCACAGGTCCAAGTCGACGTCGCCCCAGGGCAGCGAGGGGTTCTTGGCCGCCCGCCGCCGGAAATCCTCATCGTAGTTCATCCAGGAGGTGCCCCCGTAGGTGGCGTGCAGCTTGCGGATGGTGTCCAGGTACTTGAACATGGCTCCGCAGCGCGCCGGGTGCTTCTCGCACAGCACGCTGGCGTACACCAGGAAGGCCGAGACCCACTGGTCCAGCGTGTCCCCCGGGCGCGGGCCGTGCTCGGGGGCCAGCTCTGTGTGGAGCAAGGAAAAGAGGTCAATGAACTCCCCCCGCCAGATCCGCTCCTTCGTGGCCTTGGCCAACTTGTAGCCCAGCGGCCGCCGCAGCCCCACGTAGGGGGTGGCTGCCACCTCGGCCTCGCCCTGCCCCGCCGCCGCCGC
>JACDOX010000011.1:2418614-2502487 GCA_014549065.1 Cardinalis cardinalis | reverse complement strand
TCCCGCCGCGGGGCCGGCTGGGCCGCCGCCGGCACCTGCAGCAGCGAGGGCGCCGCCCAGGGCGGAGAGCCGCCCCTAGGCCCGGCCGCCGCCGCCAGCGCCTCTAGGCCTGGGAGGCCGAGCCGCGAGCCGGGCGCCACCGCGCCGAGCACCCATCGGGTCTCGGCGATCCCGGTGCGGTCCCGGGGGCTCCGCGACCTCCCCTCCTCGCGGCGGCCGGCGAGCGCCGTCCCCAGCGTTAGCGGGGCCGCGACTCCGGTTCGGCGGCGGCGGCGGCTCCGCCGCCTCCCACGTGGCATCGGCACGGCGGCTGCGGGCGGCGCGCGCGCCGGGAGGCGGGGCAGCGGGGCGGGGCCAGAGCCGAGTCCCCACCCCCGGGCGGCCCTGGCCCCGCCCCCCGCGGTTCAGCGATCCCCGGGCCGTTCCAGGGGATTGTCCGGCGGCGCTGGAACGCCTGGAGGGGAGCACAGAGAGCGGAATACTCTGCCTCTCGCTCAAAAAATGACCCCCAATACCGGTGTATATATATGCATGCTCTATACATAAATGTATATCTAAATGTACATATGTATATACACACATATTTACAAATATATACGCCACATTTAGTTAGATATATGATATGCCCTATAAAAGATTTGCATCCTGTATATATAACTTCTGCAAGGACAAGTAGTAGGCGCCCTGATGTCATTATTATTGCTTCAGTATAGCAAATGTTTTGAGGAATAATGTCATTACATTGCTTCTTCCTTCCAGTATAAATAAGCCTCTATTTCACTTTACAGAAAATGGCTTTTTCTTTAAATTTTTTTGGGGGTGCTGTCACACAGATTCAGCTTTCCTAGCTAAGCACTGAGTAGGTCACCASCTGGGTGAAGGTTGAACCCCACTGGAGTAAAAGCTGGGTGCTGGCTCCTTGTGTGGACTCATGCACTCCACAGCTGCTTCCACAGACACTTCTGTAGCACTCTCTCTTCTGGAGGAGCAGCCTTGACTGCTGTGCTGAAAWGTTTATAGATCAATTCCACTGCAACAAAGACAAAAGTTCTGTAAAAAAATATACCAGTTCTTTCATTTTCACAGAAAGACTGGAAGAGATACATTTTAGATGAAATCCTTTTTGACCAAATAATTCAAATCCCAGGAATGACAAACTGAGCAATTCTTCTGTAAGAAAAAAAAAAATAAGGTAAAAGAGTGGCTTTGGGGTTTTTTGTGTTTTTTAAAYGTTTAATACATTCKAAAGAAATAATTAGAGTGACAAAAAGTTACTATTTTCCAAATCACCTTTATTTTCAGGGATTTTTCAGAASTCTGAACAAAACAGGCTTTATTTAATTCTTGAGATGAATATACTCTCATTTTGATAAAAAAWWWWTTTTTAAAAAATTCAACCAAAACAGGTGACAGTCGCTTCTTCCAATTTCAGTTTAATGGGGCATTAATAAAACCAGACATTGTTAAAATAACAATAAGACCATAGTTTCTCTAAAACTTAGCCATGTAACATGCCTGCTATTAAGTCAGGTGACAGGCATTTACACAAAGTCTCTGAAAATTTTCTGAAGGTTAAGGTTTTCTTGACTTTGCTTCAAAATTAGTATTTGTTTAGAATCAGAAAGCGATCAAAGTTGGAGGGAACCTCAGGAGGTCTATACTCCAACCTCCTGGTCACAGAGGGGCAAAAAATAAATTAAGACAAGATTGCTTAGTGCCTTCTTCAGTTAGATCTTGAAAACCATCAGTGACAGGGATTCCACAGCCTGTCCCATCACTGATTATTACCCCTGGTAATCACATTACYCTTCCAGTCATATTTTTCTCCTCTATGTGCCCAGAAATATCTTCCAAGAGAACTTGCTTTTGTGATGTTCCTGAAGTGAAGCCATCAGCCTTTAGCAGCTTGGGTAGTCCTTGCTCTTTTTGAAGACAGGTGCAACATTTAGCCTTTTCCAAGCCATTAGGTACTTCTCCAAATTTTGATGGCCTTTCAAATATAAAAAGTGGCCTTCCGGTGACATCATTCAGCTCTTTGAGCACYCTCAGATTCATCCCCACTGGTTCCTGAGACTTGATTGGTCTGTGACTCCTCAAGAAAAGATCCATTACTTGGTCCTTTTCCCCCATTTACAAGTTTTTTTACCTTGAGGCACAAAGGGCTGCGAGATTTTGTTGGTGAAGGTCAAGGCAATGAAGGCATAAATAGAAATAATTTCATGCCACTTCTTTAAATACCTCCACTTTTTAAAAATACCTCCAGGGACRGTGCCTCCACCACTTCCTTGGGCAGCCTGTTCCAGTGTTTTGCCTCAGAAAGGAAGGGCTAGTAGCATCAGACCAACTAGTATTATCTCGCTAATCCTCTGCAGATACGGCTGCCTGGACAGTATCCTGTGGCTGAAAGTTATCAGTAAAATTYGGGAATTAGGACTGTGTTTTTATCCTGTGCTTGTACCATTGCCCACTAACAGTCTATTTCAGGATGGTGATGCCAGGTCTCACAATAATGCAGTTCATAGTGATTATGAACAGAAACTTCAAAAATAATCAGTAAGTGCTTTTATTGCTGTTTCCCCTGAAAGATGCAGACAGCAGCTAAGAGCAGCAGTGAAGTTGTCTACATGGAGCATTTCTATGCATATGCTGCATTTACTCTTTGAATTGCAGCTATGATCCTCTCTGTCTCATTAAAACTGTAATTTTTCATGGAGGCTTTCATGAAGAAAACCAGCTGGGCAATAAGTAGTACCTGGGCTGAGCAGGTGGAAATAAGAATGCTTTGCCTCCACTTCATTTAGAGCTGCTGCTTGTGACGTATGCTCCTAACTATGCACTTATCTGATCGTTTCAGTCTCCTTTCACAGGCTGCGTGTGCAGCGTGTAAGGATCTGACTTGGAAACTTGGGGGTTTGCCTGCTGGCAACTGGCTGTGCCCAGGAGTGTCAGCCCTTCAAAGTGGGCAGGGCACCCCACTGCTTCAGGGAACTGCTTCTGGTGAATTCTGGAGGCAAATGTGATTGTCCTCTCTACTCCTCATGTGATGAGTTCCTTACAGCTCCGAATTTCCCTCTCTGCCTTTTTCCTTATGTCTTCCTGTCCCTTTATGTTCCCATGATGTTTGTACAGGACAAAAAGAGCAAATACTTGGAGCCACATGTATGTATATTTGTATTGCAGATGTGTCTCTCAACTAAATTGCTAGAATAGGCTCAGAACTGCAAAAACAAATGCAGATTGTCTTATGCTTCAGACCTTCTTTTTAGTCTCAAGCATGAGACCTTATTGAAGGCATTAATAAGGAGGCAAAATGAAATGAAGCTCTAAACAGAAACAGCTGCAACCTTAGCTGTGGAGAAACTTGGAATTAGGCAATAGGACAGTTTATGAAAATAAGAGGGAAAAGCTACTTTGCGGACCAAGAAAAAAAAATCTCATTTGGAAACATTACCTAAAAGCAGAACACCTCCCTTTGAAAGTGGATGTACTTGTGTGCTGTTGCTGTTCATGAACTTTAAACAAAGCCACAGAGGAGAGAAATGTCTACCCTACTGATGAAACCAGAAAGTGCTGCCATAGAGCATTTACCTGCATTGGCTCCAGGACCCCAGAGAGAACAACACAACCCTGCACTAGGGTTTCAGGAGAAAATGCAGCATGAGGAGAAAATAACCCTTGTGTCATGCTAAAGCACTTTTTTTTGTTTGTTTGTTTTCAAAATAACCAGTCTTYTTCTAGGCAAATTTTCTAAGAGCTGCCTGCCACAGTTTTGGGGAGACTGGAGGTTTGTGGAGCTGGTGGGTTTTCCAGTCAAAAGAAGGATGCTTAGGCCTGCTGATGGAATCAGCAGTCTAACTGTGAGCTCATCTGAGACTGGGGAGGTTCGCCACTTACACAGGGGTTGTCCTTGGGCATCTTCCACTTACTCCATAAATAAAAGTATAGGTCAGGAAAAAAAACAGGATTTGGTGCTGCGTGTTTTGCTTTCCAACTCCAAAAATGTAGTGGCTGTAGCATTCACTGACACAATAGTAACAGAACCAAACCCACCCATGAAGCTAAAGGTTRCTTAATAAAGTTTAAACACTAGTAAATGATGATGTTGGAGATCCAGGAAAAACCTGACAAACATTGCTGCTGAACTCCCCCAGTGAGGGGAGGGGAACTGTTAATAYTCCCAGCTAGGAGCAGCAGCAGGAGCCAGATTCTGAAGCTGAGGGGCTGCTTCCTTCACTCCAAGTGAGGAAGGAGCTGGCTGCCTTCATGGAGCTGCATGGTATTGTCCCTCTTTCTGCATTTCTTTACAATTTTGCTTTCCCCAAGTTTGTTCGGTCTCTCTGGTAAATGTTTCCTTGCCTATGCTTGCAGTGGGAACAGAGAAAGTCTTAATGGAAGATAAATATGTTCAGTTACTTGTCCTGAGGAGGCTTAGCTTCATTGGTCCCACTCCTGTCCTTTTCTGTGACAGTGAGGTACTCAGCATTAGTTACAGGTGACCCATGCTGCCTGTGGGGCTCACGTCCATGTGCCCTCAAAGGAGGTGTTTCAGAGGATGGAAGAGAGACGTGGGCCAGAASACAGCTACAAATCGAGCTCCGTTGAAGACCCTGTCCCGTGTGCTGCACAATGTGAGTATCCTGTTTGTTGCTGGAAGTTTTTGCTGGAGACACCATCTTCCGTCCGACACAGCCGGGCCGGGGCGGACGGGGGTTCCATAAGCAGCAGCGGGGACGGAGTGGGACGCGGCGCTGGGCTCAGAAGGGTCAGGCTGAGCCTTGGCTGCACCTCGGGAGCGATCGTTCCGGAGAACAGCKGCCCGCCGCTGCTCGATCCCTCCCCAAACGCAACTGCACCGTCCCAGGGCGGCAGCGCCCGGGGCCCGCAGCGCCGGTGCCCGCGCAGCCCGGCGGGGCTGCCTCCCCCGCGCCCCCGACGTGGGCGTCCCGCGGCACAGCGAGGTGCGGGCGACACCGGCAGCGGCTCTTCCCGCCCCGTGAGGGGAGGCGGACGGGCCCCGCCACCGCCGGACCCGACCGGCTGCGTGAGTGTGTGTGTGTGTGTGTGTGTGTGTGTGTGGAGCGGCCCGCGGCTCCCTACGCATCGCGGCCGAGGGGGGAGTGACTCTGGCAGCCTGCGGCGAGCCCAGATAAAAGCTCCGCTGCTGCCGTTTTCCCTCCCCTTTTCTCTCGTAACTTTTTTTTTTTTTCCCTCCCTCTCCCTCCCAGCAAAGTGACCGCGCCGGCGGCAGCCCCGGAGCAGCCCCAGCGCCGGACGCCGCCATGAGCCCCGCGGTGCCGCCGTCGGGCCGCGGTGCCGGGGGCTGAGCCCGGCCGTGGGGGACGCCCCGAGGGCCGCTCCGCGCCGCCCTGGCGGGGGCTGGAGGCAAACGCAGCGAGAGCCCAGGCAGGACCCCCGGCCGCCCCGCCGTGCCCGGGGCAGCGCCCGCCGCGATGTCAGCGCAGAGCCTGCTGAGCAGCGTCTTCTCCTGCTCCTCCCCGGCCGCCGCCGCCCCCGCCGCCGCCAAGAGCCTCTCCAAGCGGAGGCTCCGCCAGACGCGCAGCCTCGACCCCGCCATCATCGGCGGCGGCCGGGAGGACGGCGAGGGCGCGGGGCGGGCGCCGCGGGCGCGGGCCGCCGGCAGCCCCCCGGGGGAGCGCCGCGCTCCTCGGGGCGCCCCGCCGCCCCACGGCGCCTCCTTCTCCACCCCCTGCACCCCACTGGAGCGCTCGCCGCCGGGCAGTGCTCTCTTTGACGAGGAGAGCCTCCGCGGGAAGCGGAGTCCCGGCTGCGAGCTGCCCTTCCTGGCGCGCACCCCCTCGGCCCTGGCGCTGAGCGGCACCGCCAGCCCCGCCAACAGCATCTTCTCCTCGCCCCGGCGCTGGCTGCAGCAAAGGAAGGGGCAACCCTCGCCGCCCGAGCCTCGCCCCGCCGCCTACGTCGTGTGGAAATCCGAGGTAGGCACGCCCGCCCCCGGGGGACGGGCACCCGCCGCGCCGCCCTCGCCCCCGTGCCCGTGTTTCGCCGCCGCCCGCCCGGGCCGGCGGGGCTGCCCCGCGGGGCTCCAGCAGCGCCGCCGCGGTGGGTGCGCGGTGCAGCGGGACCCGCGCGGGTCGCCCCGAGCGGCGGGGCCGTCGAGGCCGCCGCGGGTGTTGGTGCCGGGAGGTGGCATCTGCGGCGCTGGAGGGTCGGATATTTGAGGTTCCCTCGACGGGTTCCACGTGTATWTGTCCCAGGTCTGTAAAACCTTCCCCTCCCAGTTTCACACCTCTTAAACTGAAGCATGTGGTGGCTTCTGACAAGATAGACAAATTATTTTTAATGTGCACACACCCAATGWGTTGTGATTTATTTGAAAATGCACATGTGTCAGTACCACATGAAGAGCAATTGTATTCCAAGACAAATCCAACTTTGCAATGCAAATATTTATTCATTTAACTTGGATGTCATCGATGTTGGGCTGCAGATACCATACCATGTGGATGAATGTTTTCAAAAAATGTGGCATTGTTTCCTGGTGGCAATTGCTCATCAAGTTGGTTATGCTGAGCCCTTTGTAGCAGAAGAAGAATTTTTTTTTGTTTTGAGAAATTCTCCATCCTGTTCATGTTGATGAGGTTTCCCACTTAACTGTTTAGTGAYGCCTTCAATAGAACTGGGATCAGAAAACAGCATTTCCATTTCCATTACCATTTCCATTTCAGATGAACTTAGTATTAAAAGTTGGTAATAATTAGATGCATCATTAAAACAGCCCCATTGTTGCAGTGGGATGTGGAAGTCCTTGTAAAATGGTTACCTTACACAGCAATATCAGATCAAAGCCGAGCTGGGCGTCATGATAGCACAAGATTACAAAATGCAGTTTTCATGGGCAAAGGCTGCATCTTACCCTGAGCTCCCATATCTCCCTGTTTGCTTGGAGTATAAAAGTTSTTAGTGTCTGCCAATTGGGATGGAGTGTCAACATGTGGGTGGCAACTTCAGGCATGATGCTGGCTAATGTTGAAAGAGGTGGTGAAGAATCTTAGCAGTTTTAAAAAATGGATTATTATGAGATCTTGTAATCAGAAGTTAGTCTAAGCAATATTTCATCCTGATGTTTGAATTCTAAGATAGTAAAAAATTCATGGTCTCAAAGAACTTTGTGGGATTTGTAGCATCAGTGAACAGTGAGAAAATAGGTGATTACACTACTTAAGGATAAGTTTGCTTAAAAGTATAACACACATAGGATTTCCTGTGGTGCGTTTCCTGACTGAGTCCAAGACTCACAGCATGGCTTGTGGTATGTAAATCTAAGCAAGTTTTCCTTTTTCACTGAATCTATGGTGGTGGACACTTGGGGCATTTTTTTTCAGATCTGCTATGTGTCAAAACACACAGCACATCACATCTTCAGACTCCATATTGCAAACTACTGGTTCTTCCTTAATTTGGTGTGTGTTGAGCATTTTAAAATAGTCAACCCCTTTTTTTTTGGGAGGGATGTCATTGTCCCAGCAGTCTCGGTGGTGAGGCTGTGATGTCAGGAGCAGGGTGTGCTGGCCTCCTGCAGTGGGCCAGTGTTGTCATTGTGAATTTTATGTCAGTCCTCATTTAACCTGATACTTGCTGGTTTCAGAGTCGCTATTTCRAGACATTATACAGATATGAACTTAGTTGTTCAGCAAAGACATCTACAAATWATATTAATCTACATTTTAGAAGAAACTGCTCACACATAATATTTATCTTATTCTTCCTATTGTTTTAGGGATGCATCCTAATGGGCATTCAGTCTGGTCTCATTATAAAATAGCATTATTAATAAAGGACTTAGTTGTTTGCTTCCTATTTAGTGTTTGTTTGAAGAAGTGCATTTTTTGTGAGTGAAGGATTTTATCTCTACAGCTTCATCCTGGCTGTGGCAAAGCAAGTGTGCTTGAGGAGGTGGAAAAACCCATATTTTATTGGGTGAAAAGGAAGTAACTGTTTATAATATTATAGCTTTAAAAGGTCCCATTATTCAAATTATTGTATTCTCAGTAGAAAGTCTGTAGTTCCATTTCTGTTCAACTTAGGAAATAAAATACGTCACAATAATGATTTTACTCGGCTGTAAAAAAACAACTGAATAGATGACTGCCTAATGAAAATGAACATTGAAAGTTATAGCTGTAGTACTTAAAAATTCCCATCCTTTAAGTTGGGAATAAAATAAATGCAAAATCAGTTTTCTTTACCTTCTTTCCAACATCTTCAGTATAATTGCCCTTTTTAGGAAATATTGCTCTACAGCCACTGTGGAAGCAACAGGGTTATGGACTRGGAGATAAATGGCGTAATTATTTTCTCCCCTACTACCTTAATCTTTAAAGGAGTAAAGAGAAGTAAAAATGCCATTGAAGTTCCCTTCAGAACCTATTCAAAATTGTAACTTCTGGGCCAGGCCTCCTGCACCTGTCCCAAGCTGGATCAGTGTGGTGGCATCCACAGGGACATGTTGAAGGTGGGGTTTGCAGCCGGTGCTGATGAATCCTGCCCTGGGACAGCTGGTGCCTTGGGGCTGCAGGGGTAGGGCACCTGGCCCAGCTCCAGTCAGGTTTTAAAGCAGGCATGCCCCACTGATCTGAGATTTCTGTATATGAGGCCACAGTGTTCATATTAGCTTTGTTAGGATGCCAGGAGAATAAAATGGATTGCTTATTTTACCTTTTTTTCATTGTAATTCTTTGACTTCTGCATTTTGTATGACAAGTCTATCTACTGGCCTAGGGAGAGAAAGGTTGCTACTAAGTTCATGCTGCTAAGTTCATGCCACCATTCATAAATAATTTTTAATGGAATTCCTGAATGCACAGAGGATTTCCAATTTCAGCAGCAGGTCACACCTAAATGTGTTTCTTARGTCCACAGATTTTTGAATGCGAAGCACATCTGAGACAGATGTGTCTCTCACTGCCCAGTGACCTGGCAGTTCTTTATTGACATGTTGTTTTCTTCACAAGAACATTTTTACAACTGTAAAGATTATTTTTTGGCAGAACTTTACTTTTATGACAAGTATTCTTTCACCTTTCTATTTTCTGCTTATGTATATAAGCTGCTTAAATAAAAAACCTGTTCCTGGGTCTGTGGAAATCAACTACATTTCCAGTGGTTTCAGCAGGACAAAGCCAAGGGGCATTTTTAATAAGAGAAAAAAAGAATTCATCTTTAATTCCCATCTGATCTCAGCTGTCCTTTTATGCCGTTTTCCTTAAAGAAAATTCACTTTCACTTGCAAAATTAAGTCTATTATGCTTTCATTAAGTGTTTCACATGCTCAGGTAAGTCTCTAAGTAAGCTAAATATCATGGATAAGATGGTAGAAATACCTGGAAATACCTTAATGCCTTGATTCTGTCAAAATTTGTCATACATTTATGCTAACATACCTGGGTAGACCTGCACAACTTAAGGACGCAAGTGTTCACAGACTGACTGACTGACTGAAATACATTTGCTGCTACCAGAATAGCTCAAGATTAATAGATCTGTGTGAAGTCTCAAGTTGTGTTAATTCTTTGGCTTATTTTTCTGTCTTAAAAATGGTGATGGAAAGCCACAGCAGGTGGATTAAAAATATGGCAAATCATAGGAATGTATTTGTTGTGAGAAACCAAATCTACACACTTAAATTTATATGGTCTGATTATTTTGCTGTCATAATCTGTGTCTTACTAACTAGTTAAACATTACCATCTCCAACTAGAATGCTTTTTTTGCGGTAGAGCTGATTTTAAAGTAATGGTAGCATAACATCTGCAGCCTTCCCACCTGCATGCCTGGCCCCTGGGAGGCAGGGGGCAGCATCCTTAGCTTGCAGTTTGCTTCTCAGKGAAATCGGGTTGCTGCGGGTGGGAGGCTCAGCCCTCCCACACCTCCTCCTCCTTCTCCTCCTCCTCCTCCTGACTTACCCTGTGAKCCTCTTGCTCGCCCAGCTTTCTGTTGAGCACTACAGGAGGAGTTTCYCATTGCATGGGAGGGAAGGTTGCCCTGGTTCCTCACCAGGTTTTGGGGGAGAAGCCAGGATTTATCCAAGTGTCTCCTGCACTGCTGGCTGGCCAAGCTGTGATGAGCTGCAAGGATCTTGGAGAAGCTAATCTGCACTACCAGAACAACATTGGTTTAGCTGAATTATTTTWTAGCATGGCCATCAGAAGTAGTGAACGTTCACAGCACAGGTTTCAGCTGGCAGGTGCCTTGGCAGGTCAGCTTTGGTAAATTCACTGGCTTGATACTTTAGGAGTTTAAATCCATTGGGAAGGCAGTGTAGATTCTCTCTTTCCTTGTRCCAAGTGGAGGTCCTCTCTTCTCTCAGGCAGCCAGTGCCAGGACAAGAGGAAKCGGCCTCAAACTGTGTCACTGGAGGTTCAGGTGGACATCAGTTGTAAGAGCAGTGTGTTACCCTTAAGCACCATGATACCTAACCCAGAGATTTTCCTGTATGGATAGAAGACATGTTGGAACATATTCCCTTGCAGAGCTCTGATTAACTGTCCTGGAAGCAAAATGGGGATCTAGCATGTTTAAATCTATAACTTGCATTTTTTCTGTTGAGGAGTCTTCTTAATGAGATGTGTGAAAACTGTACTTTTGAAGATTTATTTTTTTTTAATAAACTAAAAACTGTATGTACTGGTATTTACCAGTGAACTGCTCTGCTCTGGAGAGAATGTATATATATAAAGCACTTTTCTGCTTTRTTTTCTTGCCTAAGACATTCCAAACCACTGGACATACAGATTAGTCTCAGCCTGAGTCCGTTCCATTCAATGCTGTAAGTGTTCTATAATTACAAAATTTGGTGGGCAGGAATGTTGTGGGTCTCTCATGACAGGAATGCAGTTAAAAGGAACTAAATATGTTCAGTATTTCYGATTTTGGCAAGTGGACTCTTCCCATTCTCGACTAAATTATGTCTGAAGACATTGGATAAGAATATGGGGGTTGATGGCTAGGACAGAGAGAATTTTTCAAGTGTGCATTGCTTAAGTAATGGGAAAGGAACTTGTGAAAATAATAGAAATGAGACTGAAAAGTAATTTTGAGTAACCTCTAAAATATTAACAACCCAGACTGCTGTSTTGACTTCATGGTGGAGTTGAAGCACATTTAGTTTTGCAGACTCTATTGCATGAAAAGAACWGCAGCTGTGACAGCTTGCAGGTGAAGAACATTTCAGAAGTCTCTTCTGCAGTGTTCTGGCTGTACAAGTATTAAGGCTGTACAGGTATTAAGCCTGTTTGGGGGATTTGTTTTTTCCTTCCAGATGCAAATTTCATAATTGAAACTAGCAGGAGGTTCTGAGCAAGTAGGGCTAAAGAGTCATGAAGATATAGTAGTAACTTCAGTGTATTAGTGTCAGAGTTGTAGAGTTAAAATCTTAATTTAAAAAGGTACTAAAAATCAAAATCATAATGGCAATCCTGTCTTAGTCTCCTTAAACATGATATAGCRCTGCTCATATTTGATTCTCTGGCTATGTGGCACAGTATTTGAGAGCRTAAGCACCACTGGAATTAAGTTAACATTTTAAAATGCAGCTTTTGTGCATCCKGGGTTCTACTGGTTGCTAACTGGACCAGGTGTCTGGATTTTGGCCAGATATTTCATTCAAATTGTAGAAACTGTAAGGASAGCAGTAAGGAGGTTCAGAGCAAGGTTCAGACTTCATTTGACTTTGCAGCTTATTGGCCAGTTTTGGAGGGTACTGAGCTTTCAGACTTCAACAGAATATTCAAATGTGTGTCTTCCTTTTGGCTGGTGACTGCTAATCAAACCAGAATATCAGGAGGGAAGCAAAGTCTTTAGTTACTGTTCAGTCCTAGGAATTTATTTTCTTCACCTCACTTTAAAACCTTTATATCAATTATTGTGTACAAATTTTTAAGCTGTGCTTGTTCAAAATAATTTTTTAAAATCTTTTCTTATCCTGTAACAATAATACATGTCAATGGAAATGTATGTGGAGGCTTTCTGGTTGAGTTTTAGTTTTTCCTAGATGTGTACASACTGGCTATTTCAAGTTACATGTTTTTTCCACTCTGGTTGTCAGCTAAGAATTATTAAATCCCCGGGAGAGTTGAGAGTGTTTTTGAAGGATTTGATGAGCTTCCAGTGCCTGATGCTTGCCACATTGTTGTACTGGAACCAGATGTTGGGTACCACATGTTTGTGTTTTTGCACCGAAGTAGGCTAGGTACTGTGTCTCTGGCTCATGAAACCAAGCATCAGTTTCACACCCTAAAGCTGTCATCCCTGGGTCATCATCCTCACAGTCCTGGCCATGGGAACAGCTTGCATCAGCATCCCCAGTTACGAAACCAGAGCTGTCTTTTCTGGATCTTCCTACTTCATCTCATCTGTATTCTCTCAAAGAAAAGACCTTCTGACTTACACTATTTACCCGTGAGGACTCTGAGTGTGTGAGGTCAGAAAGAGATTTTTGAGCACTGCACTTAGTGAGAATTCACATGAGCWGTCAGTCAAATGCAGAAACTCTCCTCATGGCTGCTGGGAACTTGCTTTTCTCTTTCTGTACTGTTAGGTTCTGAGTTCTGTTCCGCACACTTGGACATTTTTATGTTGGGCTTGTCTTTTATCCATTTCTAATACACCTTGTTATGCATAGCTTCCTTTATCCTCCYTGCCAAAAATTAAAAAGGAGGATACTGTGTCTTGTTCCTTTCATCACCTGAAATTCATACTGAAAAAAAAAAAAAAGCTGCTTTACTGTAGCTGTTGCCTACTATTTGGATTGGCTAAGTCAAATGATAAGTACTTTTCTCATAATTGGACAAACTGGTTTTCAGCAAAGTACAAAGTATGTTGCAGACCTTTGTAACAAAGGAAGGATTTAGTTTTAGGTTTTTTTGTGCAATTAAGATTTCTTTTGCATTGCCTTGGAATTGGCCTGGACTTCATTTTCAGTGGTGGAAGTGGTGGAACTACATGTACCTCCGCTGAGCGCATATAACTGATTTTGCAAGAGGAAGACTAATACAAAATTTCCATTTCTATTTTCAGGTTTTATTTACTTTATCCCTTTGTTTTCTGCCACTGTTGTAATATGGCAAGATCATTTCTGAGCACTAACTTTTTCATTTTTCTCTGAAGGGTAATTTCAGTTGAGTAGCACCCTACTGAGACTAATGTGGTGAGAAAGCAGTTGGCTGTGCTGTGTTCAGTTTTCATTTGCYTCTCTCTGTAAAAATTTAAAAATACTCCTCCTACAGGAAATGTTTTCAGTTCTGTTATGTCTTTTGCTTCCCATAGGAGGTATTCCTTTTAATTTATTGAATAAACCCATAAAAATTTTGGCACAACAGGGTCTTTGGGCAAGCTGTTTAAGAGATCTCACCATCTTCCRTTTTTAGAAGATGTGCAATTGTTTCTTTATACAGTGCTATGAGGCTCTGGGGCCAGCTAACAATTATGTGAAATGGGAGAATTTGAAGCTAAAGAATGTGAATTGACACATCTGCTGTCACTTCTCAAATATTGTGATTTTGATTGTTCGTATTTCATATTTATCCTTCTTAAACCATAATCAATCCCTTTTCTCTTTCCCCTGTCTTCARTCTTAAAAGGATTCTGGGTAATATTTTGCTCTCAATCTCATCACCACAATTCCTTTTGTAAGTGTATGTGTGTATAGGAAGGTTAAATCCTCATAACCCCTCCTGGTTGGAAATCAGCTCTATTTAACTGTTAATTTAATTTGATGACAGTGCAGASTACTATTTGAAAAGGGTGGTGGGGAAAGAGAGATTGGGATAAATTACATTTTCATGCTCCAAAATAAGACCCTATCTACTCTATCATAAATTAGAAAAATACGATTGAGTTTTCTTGTGGCTGTTTCATAACATTCCTTCTGACAAAATATGGCGCGCCTCTTGCTCATTGCTTCACTACTGTTTCTCAAGCATGTGTTTGTGTCTGCATCCAGTGACAGCTTTTGTTCCAGCACACCACAGGGACATGTCTTGTAGGACTTTAGAAGGGGGCAGTGGACTCAGAAATGCTACACAGAGTGGGCTGTGCCAGGGAGTGGGTACCAAACCACAGCAAGCCAGGAAAATGAGGCAGCCAGGTTACTTAAATAAACACAATTAGAAGTTTTACTTACTTGAGAGATAAAGGGCCTTAATTCTGTATTCACTAAAAGAATCCAATGTAATTGGCAGCCAACATATATGGAAGGTTTTAAAGAAACTTTTTAGCATAATAGTTGGTAAGATTTACATTGGCAAACTGACATATTTTAAGTCTCTGGCACACTGTCCAAAAGGCTTCTCAGTGCTTTTCTCTTCTTGAGGTATGAGAACATATGATTTCCTCGCCTTGGCAASGCTCAGATGGAACCTTTCTGTTTCATAAACCTCTCCTGAACAGAGGCAGAGTGAGTGTAACAGATAAACATACTTTTCTTTCTTGGAGTGAATTGTATAACAGATCCTCCTGCCTGTCTTTTAGCCCAAATGCAGATAAATTWTACCACCTCACGTGGACCAGAGGAAAAGAAGCTAACCTAACTCATTTAGTGAGCTGTGGAAGGTGTGTCATGTGGAGAGCAGGGTATCTGCATACTGCATGAGCAGAAAGGTAACAGGCAGGTCAAGGGAGGGGATTTCACCCCTGTGAGGTCCCATCTGGGCTYTTTGTACAAGGGAGATGTTGACAAACTGGAGCAAATGGACTAGAGGGCCATCAGGAAAGTGAAAGGATGAGAGTGCTTAGTGCATGAGAAAAGGATGAGCTTTGTTTCAGCCTGGAGAAGAATCAAGAGGGAATGAAAACCCACTTTTACTACCTACATGGGGGCTAAGGAGAAGGTGCAGCTGGATATTGTCAGTTGCATAACAGTCACAAGTTGCAGCAAGAGGAATTTTGAGTAGATCTAAGTAAAAAAGCATTCACAGCAGGAGTGGTTAACTATTGAGATGGGCTCCCCAGAGAGGCTGTGGAGTCTCTGTTCTTGGGAATTTTCAGCCCTTGACAGGTCAAGGCCCAAAKGATTCAATCAAATTTTGAAGATGAGACCCAGCTTTGAGTAGTAGATTGGACCAGATGACCTGCAGAGGTCCCTTCTGACCTCATATTTTCTGTGATTCTGTGACTCCAAGTATGATTTCTCTCCACAGTAGAATGAAAACTGCTGTTCTCCCTTGTGCTGCAACATACCTTTGATGGGACAAAAGTTGCTGAGTTGCAGAAATTATGATGCTCTCCAGCACCAGCATTGGAAGCAGGCTTGTAGGAAGAGTAATTTCTTTCATTCAATCATTCTCCAAAGCTGTTGGTGTGTTTCTACTTACTCTGTGAGGCATATCCTTACTCTTACTCCTACTCTCCTGGTGTCTCACAAATGTGAAGAAAGCCAGGGTAGCTCTTTAAAGGTGGCAGTAAAATTCAAAACAAACCCCAACCAAACCTTTCAGAAATTCAAGTGTTTTGCAGAGGCAGATAGACAGTGCCCTAGCAAAACTTTAGCAGGGATTTGGCAGGGAACTTTCTGTAACTACTTGCCAGGTTGGTTTCCTGCCRCCTCATTTAACCAAGCCAGCCTGCATCTTCCAGCACCAGGGAGCCCAGGGCTAAGAAGGGCTTAYACCTTTAGGACAGCGTGTTGTTAGGACAGACTTGTTCTGACATTGAGCTTGTCTGTTTTTGTGGGTTGTTTACATTTAAAAATATTGAACGTATAGCAGAACACCATTAACTTTTCCTACCATTTCATGGTAGCTCAGTGTGCTCATGACAGGCCGTGTGATGTGCTGCCTAAAACACTTCAGTTCAATGCCTGTAATAAAATGATGGTACAGAAACATTGCTGTCAATTTAGCTTTTCTAACTTTCATTTTTGTCATCTTGCATTATAAAAGTAAAAATAACCTGTGAGAGAAATGGAAGAAGGAAAAAAATTGAAGAGGTATGCAAGAAGGAAAGCAAATCTCCTGCCGAGTTTGAGCTGGGAATTGCATCAAATACAAAGAAAAATAGGTGTGGCAATGGGACTATTCAGGATTTGCCTATATTGTCTTACACAGCAAGAGTTTAACCTGATACTGACCTTGCGATTTATGAGCTTAAGGGTACAGTTATGTAACTGGGATCAGTCAAAGCTAAACTGAACTGGAATAGGTAGATGGGGCCACACAGCCTGGAAAAAGCTGGTACCAAATTGGCTTGCTGAAATAAATGCTTCCATTCTGCTATTTAAAAGGARCACAGGTCATAATTTGCTGCTGTTTATAATGCAGCAGTGGGCTTTTTTGAGCTTCTGAAGCATGTTGATCAATATCAGACCTGTGTGTCTTTTCCTTGCTCTTGAGGAATTATTTTGGCAAGTCTTCATTTAGCTGGCAGAGGTTTTGTCAAGCAGGTGCAGCCTCCAGCATCGAGTATGAAAGCGGGCTGACTGAAGGATCTTGCCCACAGTAAAACACAGCTTGGACTCATAAGTGTTTGCAGTCTTGGTAAGTACTTTTTTCTTCACGGACCAGAACATAAGAGGAAGAAAAGGTGATTCCGGCTGTGTGGTTCAAATGGAAGAAGACAAGGAGGGGCAGAAGACAACACAGTATGGTAAATGAGTATCTAAGTGAACATCAGCAGGGCTGTAAAGCAGGATTGCCACTGAGGTGCCATCACCGCTGGGCAGAGGAGAGCTTTAACTTCTGCTTAGGTGTCCCTGCCCTRTCTTGCTCATGGTGTCATGTCCTGGTTTACTGCTGGGAGTGCTGAGCCCAAGGTGCTCAGGTCATGGCGTGGTTGAGCACGTTGTGGCTCTGCTTGCCACGCCACCTGGCCCTCAGTGTGGTTCAGTCAGATGAAAGGCTGGGGCTGGACCCAGCGGTGCGTGGTCTGTCCTGGCTGCCACAGTGCTTGGTGCTCCCTGAATAGTTCTCACCATCATMTCTGCAATGAGATTTTCTGAAGCTTTTGACTCTTGAAGATGACCTTTGAGTTCCTAGATTATTTGGATAGTTTTTGAAATATTAATCTAGATGTTCTATATTGTTACTTTTTGTTACTGTAATTAGAGCCTCCTTTCTTTCTTCTTTCTCAGAAAAGGACTGTAATGCTGAGGTCTTCCACACAACTGAATACTTATTTTTAGCAGTAGAGGGGTCTTAAGCCTTGTTCATATGTTTTCTTGTGCAGTTTTTCATTTTAGTAGTGTTTTCAGCTGTTGTCGTTTCAAATGTTCGTGCTTGCTTTGTGCTTGTTTTGTGATGATAGATACGTGCTTTAGCACAACTTGCTAAATTATATTTGCCTCTACTATGATTGGTTGTTYTTTGTTTGTGATAGCTTACTTGTTTGTTTTTTTAGAAACACATCTGGAGGCTCTATCAGTGCATTGTTGAAGTCCAAATGTGTTCACTTTAGCTCTTTAAACCAGGAGCATCCAGCTGATCAGATGGTAAATGGAAATTCTGATTGCTGTAGAATATGGGGTCTGGCATAAGTGCCAAAATGAAAAAGATAATATCTGCTGTTCTTTGATGACTTAATGTTCTTTGGTAACTTATGTGTGATAGCTGGCCAGGAGGGTACTTTCAGAGAGGGAGCTAGGCTGCACTGCTATATTTGTCAGAGCTTCCTCTCTGGAAATCCTTTTCAAGCAAGGCTCTCAGGTGTTTGAAGGCCTGGTTGTTTGGGAATCTGTCTGACTAACTGGCTAGAAACTAGATACCATTTTGCTTTGTACCAGGGAAATCCTTTCCTTACCCTSATGGGCTGCTGAAGGCTGCAGCCCTGCAGAGACAATGAGGTGCCACTGTGAGAGGAGTGGGTGGAGATAACMGGGCATGATCCCTATTGCCTGTGCTGTTGAGCTCTGGGAATAGAAACACTGGGAGCAGCAATGAGCTTATCTTCGTTGCCATACTGCAGTTGTGGTGGCCATGGTCTCAGGTGGCAGGACGCCTTTCCTATGTCGTTTGAGCTCTTGGGGCCCCTTCTTTTGGACCAAGTCCAGCTACTTGGACTTAGCATTCAGCATGAGATTTAACTATAGAACTTCTTTGAGCTGAAGATAGCAGGCTTAAGATGAATTAACTTGAATTATGGGTGAAAAGAATAAGATTACTGCAGTGAATTATTTATTTCTGGCTTCCTTACAGTTTTTTTAAATACACTCCCTTAGCTGAGATGAAGGCATTTAATAACCGTATTGCTCTGGAAGAGGGTGACTGGCCTCTTGTGCTGGATCTGACTCAGACAGATGGAGGTRGAGTGGAAGCCAATAGGAAAGAAAAAATATGGTTGTCAACATCTGGGCCAAATCAAAGAAAAGCTGGAAGGGAGCAATTTATTAGTATGTTCCCAAGGAGAATGTGAGGATTTCTGTAGAAGGTACATAGCAAGGGGAGCTACAGAAGGGCTTACTTGCTGACCCTTCTTGAAATAAAGTCTAAGGCTAGAGGAGGCTGAAAACAGAAAAGCAGATAGGAGTTTGCATGGCATGTTCCTTGGAGCCAGTGAGAAAGGGCCAGAAGAGCAAGGGAAGGGATTTGCTTCCAAGTTTGAGTGCTGGGGATGTTGGTGCAGCAGAAGCAGCTGCTGAACTGTTGAGGAGACAGAAAAATCAGCATGTGGGAAGTGTAATGGGAGCTCCCATCAGGTCCAAAGATTATTTAAATTTTTTTTTTACTATTTTGGTTATATATAACCCAGCCTTTTCTGGCAGAGAAGCCCTACTGGGAAAAGGCATGAAAGATTTTGAACAGACTGGGATGACTGAATAGAGATCTGTAGATCAGTGAGCATGGTGTGAGGTGGAACTGGGTTAGTTGTTCTAACGCTTTGAGTGTTGATGCACTCAACGTGTCATATATATATTTCAGGATAAGCAATTGAATTACTAGGGCTTGCTGTAGAAGTGAAGATTATTGTGTGCAGTGGCAAAGCACTCTGATTTATTTGTCAAACCTTAATGAAGCTTGGAATTAAACCCTGGAGGAGAGAAATTGGGRATTACAGCTCTACATTACCACATGCTTTGTGAGGCCCAGGAAAGCCCGACTGCAAATATTTGATGGGAGAAAGGAGAAGAGTTTGGGAGCACAATAAGGGTAAAGGAAACTAGAGGTACTTTGGGGTGCTTGAAATTGTGAACTACAGGGAATTATTTAACCTTTGTGACAAAACATTTTGACTGTAAAATATATTTATATTTAATACATATACTGTTTCTTTCTTTCTAAACTTGGAAATTATGTTTGCTAYGTTATATTTTTGCATGGGAAATACTTATTGTGTCTGTATTTTTTTCTGACGTGAATGATTACCACATGGAAAAATGTTAATTTAAGCATTTCACAATAATTTAAGTACATCTGGAGTCCAGGTTACTAAAAAGCTGTTACTTATACGACATTGCAATGTRCAATGTCAGGGAAAAGAAAAATAATACAAAATATACTATTTCTTAATAATGTRAGTCAAGATTTTATTGTCCATCTTYTTTGTTTTGTCAGGAGACATCTCCCAGCCTGAGATGCTGTTTCCTGGAGATGAGACRCTGCAAAGCTGGGTGGGTGAAGGTTGTAGTGGGTAGAGCCAGGGCTCCTCAGACCTGTGTGAGTGCTCACTGTGGTGAGTCAGTGGGATATTGCTCTGCATTCCRGTACAGCAGCTCCACAGCTCTGTGCTCCACTACACCAGGGAGCACCGTGCTCACTTCAGGTGACATTGGGTGTCCTGACCCAGCTCCTTCAGATGCCTCCSGTGGAGGAGTTTCCCAAACAGTGAGGCACCGGAGTGGTTGTGAGATCAAATACCTGGAGGTCACTTGCTCCCAAAGACAACTGGAGGGCTTTTGCCTTTACTTTAGAGTGAGGAATTCGTGAATTATGCTCAACTGGCTCAACATCAATGTGCAGAAAGGGATCTAACATACTGTATTTGAAAGAAATGAAGAAATATTTTTTCCATGCTTTGTATTAGGATAACTCTGGAAATATTCTGTTTCTGATTTTGCTTTTGTTCTTCCCAGCTTTTTAGGAAATATTTGAATTAAAAGGGTTGAGACAGTGCTCAAGACCATTCAGGGAAAAATTAATTTGCTCGGCTTGGAAAAGGATCAATTACAGATTTTKCTGCAGGGACTAAGAAAGTTTTTGCATATTCCTTCTTCCTCCTCTGGTGCTATGGATTAGGGCTACATCCACTCTGTAAGAATATATAATTTATTTACAGTATGCACAGCTCAGATGCTTKTTAGAGTATCTTTTGACTTCCTCCCAAAGAGTGGGACAGAAGCAGTGGGCAAGTGATTGCTTGGTCCTTAGGAGCTGCTTGGGGGTGGCTCATTGAAGCACTRGGGAGGGACAAGGCTTGAAAAACCAGAGCTACAGATGAGCCTGTGGATTTGGTGGCTGATCCACACAGGGCTGTGTGAGAGCCAGGTCTCTGTGCCACAGGGCCCTACAGAGTTGGGCACTGGGGCTTGGGTGGGGTTTGGCAATTGCTGCTGGGTGTGTTTCCCTGATGGGGGAAGGGGATGCAGCATCAGTTATTTCTGGAAACCACACCGCCTAGAGAAATGATGTTTAGATGTTAGATAACTGGTTTAAATTGGGATTATGCCCAAATTAGGGATGAGACAGTAAAAGTGAGTGATAAGAGTATCTGTTTCTGCCCTGACTGTGGGGGGTTGAGGGACAGAAATGGGCATCCAGCCCTGTGCAAATCCATAAAGAATCCAGAGAATTTGTGTGGGCATCCCTGCATCACAGGTCGCCCTGCATTGCAGAGGTGATTTTTACATTCCCATTGTATCTTGGCACCCTATTTGTGGGTTAGGACATCACTGTACAAGTTGTATAAACACAGGAGATTTTATTTCCAGAAATTTTRCATAAGAGACAGTAGATAGATACAGTTGCACCAAGATTTGTACAGACTGTTTTGTGATATATAGTGGACTCAGCAAGGAAATGTTTGGCCTTGCTAAGTTTCAGAGATTCTTAAACCGTGGGGATAATGTTATAATAATAAGCATAACAATGAATGTAATAAAAATATATTAATAAATATAACAATAAATATAATTAATATAATATAATAACATTTAGTGGTAATTTCTTCAGAAATGAGGGGAGAAGGAGATAAGTTCCCAGTGCAGAAAACTGCATGACAGAGACCTGACATGGTGGAATGAACATARGCAGTAAATGAGGATGATGAAGAGGATGGGACTAGTTAGGAAGGAAAATGCTTAATAATTGGTGTGATAACAGGGTGAGATACAATGACATGCTACAGAGAAAAAGGTGGCATTGTCAAAGCCAAGATGCCTTTGCAGAGCATTGTGGGTGAATGTAAGCAGAGCAGCATTGTWTTGGAAAGGTGAGGGAAGAGAATACCAGAGCAACTGAGAAGAAAGCAGTCTGCACAGGATTTCTACCTGGTTTTTGTATTGAAAAGACTGTGTATTAATAATTTGTATATAAATATAGCTTTCTTTGGCTCCTAGGCAAGGGTCATAGGACCTTGATAGGAGGAATATGCAATATACTGATCTTTGTTACCTTCCTGCCTCCCTTTCCACAGGCATCAGATTTTCCCAGTGTCCTGGGGACTGTGTGTAGATGCACAGTGTGGCATGGTGTGAAGATCTCTAAACTGAGAAGCTGATGCAGTGTATGGCTGTGCCACAAGGTCTGTTGAGATCCCAAAGCAGTGCAGCTACAGTCCCACAGTGACTARRCTAAGAAATATAATAAAACCTAYTAATCKGGTAACCTACTAATCTACTTTTATTTCTACAGAACTAAGTCTGTTTGGATTAGCACGTCATAGCTTGCTTGGGTGGTGTTGGATGGCTATGAAAGGAGTCTGACACCTTTATGTGTGAGATTACCCAGAGATGAAGCATAAAACCAAGTTCAGSTCCTGTCCATGTAGGGGTAGCTCACCACCCCACTTGTCTCCTGTCCCAGCTGGCTGGATCTCTGACAGYTCCTCCCCTGGGGCAGTTTTACTCCTCTTCCCAAGAGGTGTTGTTCAGTCCTTTTTGATACCCCTGGGCAGTGTTGTTGTTACCCCATCAATCTGCTGAGTGTGTGGGATGGTGCTACTTATGAACCAGTTACCCAGGTACTGTGGTGGCTGTTTGCTACCACCGCAGGGTACCACCCCCTGTGGTAGGCAGCTGAATCCTGGTGTCTGGTTGACACTTGATAGAGCCCTGTTCTGCCCTTTTGGCTGGCAAAGGCAGAGTAATCATCATCAGAAAAGCAACAGGTTATATGTGTGATTTTAAGTACGCAAATACAAATGTTAGGCAGAAACATTTTTATTTTAAAAAAATTTAAGAGCAGCAAAAGAAAGTCTTGATGAACAATACTAATACAGAAAGCAATTCCTTTTGTTTGAAAGTTATCCAKTTTATTCCAAGGACCTTTTGCAATGGTCTCTTTGCCCATTAAATGTCTTACTGGAGAGCTGGCATCTTGCTGTGAATTATTAACGCTTACCTAATGGGTGTTTACATATGTTTGCCTTGAAACTTAGCTCTGTAATTTGGTATGAAAACATTGAGTTTGCAAGCCTGTGCTTTAATGAAAGTGCCTGGGTTTTTATGTGTAACAGTTGTGCTGAGCCTCCTCCAGTGTTGCTATTAATGAACTTTAGGCTTTCTTACCTGTTTGTTATGACCACTTAACTACTTCTGAACTGTTACTCTGTCAGCAGCAGCAATAGCAAGCCTCTTCTCTAAATTCCTGCTTCATTATTTCTCTATGACAGGGTAAACCAGCCTTCAGCCATACACAGTAGTCTGGAGTGCTCCATTCCCTGGAGCCCCGTTCCTGCCCATACCCACCAAAGCTCCTCACTTCTTCATTTGGATGGGTGTCTGTGTTCTCCATTCAGTACCTTTTTGGGGACAGACTGTCAAGCTTCCGCCTTGTAATTACATCTCTGAAGGAAGTGGTGGGTATTGTAGCCAAGGTGGCTTGCTACAGTTCCTGATCCCAATTCTGCTGCCTTCAGARCTGTCATCCTCCCCTAACCAGGGACTGCTTCTGTGAGAACTTGCTTTGATAAGAAGGAAACTTAATTCCGTAAAAATTGGTTTTGCAGTGGCCACTTTGTAGTACTAGGGGAAAAAAGGGAGGAAAAACCACCACAACCTCARGACCCTTCTCTGTTTAGGAGGCAAAATATCTTACTTGGAAATGCAAGTTCAGGAATGTGACTTGAATTATTGGTGCCTTGTCACTTCAGAATTAATTGTTGAGAATTAATTGTTAAGAATTAATTGTTATCTTTTGTCCTTGAAGACGGGGATTTCAGTTCCTCAATTGAGGAGATCTTTGAGTGAAAAGTTGGAGTGGAACGGGCAGCTCTTCTTTCCAATATTTCAGCCTTGTTAGGGCACTGATGGCTTTTACAGAACTCCTTGCCCTGGTAGTTAGCCATTACCAAGAGGAATCAATCTAATGATTTACCTTTTTCTGGACAAACATCTCCTGAAAGGAGAGCAAAAAGGATCCAGTGGCAGATGCAGTGAAGCCTGTTCTGCCAGCTCTAAATCTGKTTTTTTTGGAGGCAAAGCCTTCCCTGTGCAGCAGTTGTGACTTGTGGGACAGCTCTGCAGGCCCAGACTCAGCCACTGCAGAGTTGCTCTACAGCAGTGGTGGCACTGGTGACGCAGCTGAACATCCCTGGCTGTCCTTGGGTGTGTGTCCCCATGCCCTGTGGGGTACCTTTCTCCTCAACACATGCAATCCCATTAACAGGACAAGAAAAATTACAGTCTTGAGTGAATATTTAAATATGAGATTTTGCATACTTTTATTTTTGAATCTTTTCATCTTAAATGGCAGCAACCAAGTTGAATCTTAGAATTAGGTGAATTATGTATTTCATCTTAATTGGTAAATCTCTTTATACTATTTGAAAAATAAAAACTTCAATTTTAAAGGAATACAGTTGGTTCTCCCTGAAATATCAGCTTTTTTTTTGATTTCTGATCCTGGGCTCCAGTTCTGCTCACAGACATAGTAGGAGAGAGTTGCTCACATGAAGAATTAATTAGTATTTATGGTACATTTATCCTGCTAGAATGTGCCTAACTTCAAATAGCCATACAGCAAACTCTGCCTTTTTTTTACAAAACAAAACAAAACAAAAAACCAAAACCAAAACAAACAAACAAAAAAAGAAGATTGTTACGGCCAAGAAACATGAAGCTTTCTCAAGCAGCATGCTGATATTAATTGCCTTGGTTTCTTTTTTAGTGGTGGTCTTATTTAAAACATGTCTTAACACCTTGTGGAATCAGTTAACTATTAGTTTGCAAATGATATGGTGTTTCAACAGATGTGTAAACACCCTGCCCTTCCTAACAGGAAAAGGTCACAAATAACTCAGCTTTAAAGTTAGGGTTGATCGTGTAATGCTCATGAAGGAAATGTGTTCTTTTACACTGGAAAAATAGATGGTATCCTGGTTCCTATTTTGAGACTGAAGCAATATAACTTTTTGTCAAGGATTCACAACACATGGTCCATTTTTAACTCATGTTTATTTTAATAAAATGAAAAGTATTATTCCATAAAAAAGCTGTGGTGTGATGTTGTCAGTCAGGACTCTCTTGCAGTCTTCACTTGACAGTATTTCTTTCTGTCTATGATGGGGATTTGTTTTTACAGTTAATTTGCCTCCCCATAGTAGGGAGGAATGTATTTAGTAGATCTTACCCTGCCTAATCTAACCTGAACACCTGCTGGGAAGCTGTAATACAATGTCAACTGCAGTGGTGAGATAAGGACCTGATTTGCTTTTACTTGACACTGTTTCATATTTACCATATTTCTTTAAAGAACATTTTGAAAATTTTGGTTTGTGGGCATATTTGTTTAGGCTGCCCCATCAATCACTGCTGTGTTTCACTTCCATAAGCAATGCTGAGGCTGACTTCAGTATGTCCCTGCATGAGTGTCTTGATAATCTTTTATATGAGATGCAATCTGTCTCCTTCCAGACTTCATACACCCAAAGGCTTATTTAATTTTGAGGCTCCTTTCACTTCACTATTCTTTTTTCTGTAGATAACTCAGTACTTCATGGCTTTGGCAATTTTCATAGAGACACTCGATATTGCAAGGGGAGTAAGCAACATTCATCTGGAAAGCGTGTTGCTCCTATGACTTGCTCCAAGGTATGATTATTCAGTTACCTCTTGTGCTGTTTGCAGCTGGTCAATTAACACATGAATTAATTTATGAGATAGCATTTGTGATAAAATACTTTTCATCATTTTTGTATGAGGTATGACATAGCTTTTCTTAAGTGTCTTACCACACTTTGGAGGCAGACAGTTGATCTGTCATTCATGTTAGAAATAGCATTCAACAAGATATGTATTATTTTGTCTCTATATATACAAGAAATATTATATTCTGTATTCCCTGAATTGAAGGACATTACTCATTTTGATGTTTCCATATAAATATAATTTCACTTATACATGCTGAGACCAGAAACAAATATGCAGCTGAAAAGATAAGATTTGAAAGAACAATATCCATATATCATTACAAATATATTTCTTGTACATCTGTATATTCCTGTATATATTTGTGCATTAATAATTTATGTGTGTTCAAATGAAGGACAAAGTGTTTCCACATTTGGCTCTGTCAGGCTGAATTTTATGTGTGAAAACTGCACAAACATAAAGATTGATTGTTGGCCTCACATCTGAGGAAGCTCTAGAGCATATTTTCCTCCAGAGTCCTCTTTAGGCTTGTATTTAGTAAATGAGCTTCYGATCTTCCTGTTGAGTGCTATTCTAGCATAGGAAGAGGAGCTTTGGCCCATCAAATACTGCCCAGCAAACTGAGAAGTGAGTGTAGCACATCTCCACCTAAGTGCTGTGTTAGGACAGGGACCATGCTGGGGAGCTGATCCCCATCTGCTGGCATCCAAGAGCCACCTGAATAAGTTAAATCTTGCTTCCCTTGTGTCTAACTCTTTCCTTCATGTAGAAGTGAAGAGGCCAGGGTGTGGGCTGAGAAGGTCAAGTGTGAACCAAGGTCCTGCCCCTGGGTTGGGAGAAGAGCCAGCAGGACCTAGGGGCACAGAGGACCTCCTGAGTTTGTCACTGAAGAAGTACTCCATGTAGCTAATTTAGCTGAAAATTTAGTTTGKCTGTCTCTTTGCATTCTTAATGCTTTTCTGTGTATGAGGGAGAAATCTCTGTATAACTGGTGACTTCTATTATGTGACTTTCACAAGTGCTCTTTGATTTTGCATGTGACTGGTTTTTCACGTGATGTGTCCACTGCTTTTTCCAACAACAATGCTCTTATGTTTAGAGTTACAGAAAAACCCTGTAGAGCATCATGCTAGAGAAATTCTGGTGATTGTGTACTTACTTAATGTCTGCTTCCCACTTGAGTTTAGAGTCAAAGTTGCACGAGCAATTTTATCATCAAAAGCTTCTGGGTTTGAGCACTTTGTCTTCTTATGAGGTGGCCTCTCATGTGAGATTAAATTTACTGACTGCCAAAAAGCCTGAAAGAGAAGGATGCCATTTTTCTTTTTTTATTTCTCTAAGTCAGTTTACCCAGATCAGAATTCTGGGAACATTCAAAAAATAACATTCAAAAAAATAAGTTACTTTGTTACAGTTCTGTGTATGTGTGGAAATGTGGAGTGGTTGCAGTTGATTTTTTTTTGGTGTTGTTTTATTTGGCTTTGTTAATGGTGAGCTGCCAATGAAATGATTAAAATTCCATCCACTTCAGCACAATCTGTATAAACATAGGCATTTAGAAGGCCAGGGCTCTTTTAGTTTTAATCTGGAATATTTTCAGTCTTCCTTCAGTCTTCATTTTAATGTCTTCATTATCTTTTTTACACTCTGATCTGCTTTATTGGGGTCCGCTCCATTTAGATGATCCAAAATGCTTGATGCTTCCCTGGCTAATGACAGGGGTGGGTGAGGTGTTGTCTTCTATTCCTGCTCCATGGTTTCCTGGTTTCCCTGTTGTTTGTCAGAGCTCAGGTGAATTGTAGATTGGCTATTTTGGTGAAAATGCATTCACCTTTAACTCTTTCAAATGAGATTAAATTCTTTAGGGTGATGTAATTGTGGGTTGCCAAGCAGCCTTCAGGAATAAGGGACAGACTTCCAGGGAAAATGTAGCTAATTTGAACTGATTTGGTGGCTCTCATCAAATAGCTTTGGCAAAGGTTTCTTCTGTGTTTTGAGTAGGTAAACATCAAAACTTTGCCTTATCCCATTACTAAAATACATGTAACTGCAGACATAGCTGTGGTTATCTAGAGAAACAAAACTTCTTTTAATCAAGGAAAAGAGATGGAAAGTGGTCACTGGGACTATCACTAAACCTGTAAAATTTTTCTGGAAAATAGAGACAAATGTGTGAATCACATCTGTAATTTCATTAAAATGACAATAAATTAGAAAACTAAGAATTATTCAGTTGTCTTTTGTCCTCAGGTGCTTTTGGCATTCTCTAAGTTTGTTATTTGGTCTTTTATGAGAACTTCACAAGTGCGAAGGATGTCATATGCTGCCTATTATCTGAGTTATAACCCATTGTCTCTTGACTGGGTCTTCAGTTATGTTTTTATTAGTAGRCCTTTAAATCATATTTGAGATTGCAGTTTGATTTTCATCACTGATTTTAAATGTGTACTTAATTTAGTAAGTGAGTGGCTTAAAACTTTTTGGATCATATTTCAGAGTTATTTTTCTTGCAAGATGATTTGTATTGATTGATAGCTGTTTCATGTGTTGAGTGTCAATGGCAATATAATCTTTTCCTTAATTTAGTACTTCTTTTCCTGTACAGACTGACAAATTGCATACATACTCTTTGTTATAAATAGTGAATAATATATATAACATGTGGTCGTGTTTTATTTGTGATGATGTATTGGAATTCAGTTCATGAGGCAGAAAATCAGTATTATAGAATTGGTTAAATAATACTGAGTACATAGAAGAAGTGAAAAATATGTAAAACCACATTGTTATTGAAATTAAGGTAATTATCAGAAAATCATTTAATGTGCATTAAAATGATGAATTTAATTTGGATCAGATGTGTGTATTTTGAACCACTCTGTTGGTTATCTGCACTCATTGAGCTTGATTGGGTTCACATCCTGGGGCAGCCTTGGAGAATAGGGATGCAATTGTTTTTATATGAAATTAGACTGCCAAAGGCACCACTGGGTGCTTAGCCTACATCGGATACTCAAGATCTTTGAAAATGCAAACTATGCTTTGCCTCTACAGCTGAGGGCAGGTTGTTAGAGCTCTTGGACAGCATCTGTAGGTAGGAATATGTAGGTGTCTGAACAGACTGGTTTTGGTCTCCATTTCTTTTTTGGAGCTGTGTCAGCCTCTTCTGCCAAGTATGTATAGATTGGAAGTAAGGACCTTTCCTCTTCCAAATCAGTTCTCCARGCTTTAAGGAAACCTGTTCTTGAACTGAGCTGAACTAAAGAAAATGCTCTTTATTATCAACAAAATAGTTTGTGATTAGAAGTTTGTTTCCCTGTTGAGTGTTTGCTTCCTTGCAAACTTCATCAGCAGCTATTTACTCTTTGAATTTAATACAAATTCTTTAATACAATAAGAAAACTTAAGTTTATAGTAATGAAATTTTCACATTCTGAAATTTAATTTTTTTGGAGATATTTTCTGAGTGTTAAGGACAGTCATACACTGTCTGTAGCTGAGTTATAATGACTTGTGTGCTGTTTTAAAGTTTTTATCTCTACAGAAATAGTTATCTGTTCTGTCAGTCACTGATACTTCTAGTCTCCAAAACCCTTGGATGCAAATTATACCTGGCCCTCATTATTTCTGCTCTTTCTCATGTTTATCTCTCAACMGTATATTTCAGAAAGAGTAATATGGATGTTACTTTGCTAATATCCTTCCACTATAAATATAGAATACAGAAGATGCAAAGAAATCAGGCATCTTTTGTGTATTTTCCTTATTTTCTTGTTTTCCTTTCTTGTACCTGTTTTGTTTGCTGTTATTTCAAAGYGGCTCTTCCAGAACATGGGTAGGAGCACCCTAGGCAGGTCAAGGGAGATGCTTCTTCCCCTCGGCTCTTGTGAGACCCCACTACCAGCACTGGATGTGCTGCATCCAGCTCTCAGCCCCCCAAAATAAGAAGGATGTGGATAAGAAGGATGTTGGAGTGGGTCCTTACAAGGGCCATGAAAATGATCAAAAGGCTGGACTACCTCTCCTGTGAGAACAGGCTGGGAAAAGAAGGCTCCAGTGAGACCTTATAGCACCTTCYAGTACCTGAAGGTGATAGGACAAGGGTGAATGGTTTTAAAGCAAAAGSGGATAGGTTTGGGTTAGATGTTAGGAAGGGATTTTTCTCTGTGAGACTGATGAAGCACTAGAACAAGTCATCCAGCAAAGCTGTGGATTCCCTGTTCTTGGAAGTGTTCRAGGCCAGGTTAAATGGGAMTTTGAGCAACTTGGTCTAGTGAAAGCTATCCCTAATATGGTAGTGGGTAGCATGGTCTTTAAGGTCCTTCCACCCCAAACGAGTCCATGATTCYGTGTTTCTAAGATGCGGTCTTGGAGAAAATGAACTCTTCTGTGCTCRTACTCAGATCAGCAGTGATGTAAGCACRGAAGTGTCAGGGATGGGTGGGAAGAAAAACCATGCTCTGCTGCCTCCCGGTGACCAGTTGTATCAGCATGGGTGTCCCATGTACTCAGAGCTGTCTGTGTCAAATAGAGCAAAGGAGCAGTGCATCTGTGTGCTGGGAAGCAGGAAGCATTTCTGTGGCTGTGGCCCCCTGATCTGTCATTAGTGCATTTCAGAACTGGCCCTGTAGGCTTGTTGCAGCCAAGACAGCCATGATACACAGAGTATCACCATATAACATCAGAAGGCTTTAAACATCCACCCATACAGAGTAACACCATAGCACATCAGAAAGCTTCAAGCACCTGCCTGTACAGAGTAACACCATATCACTTCAGAAGGCTGCACATGCCTGCCCTTCTTKTGCTTTAGCCCAGCCTTTTATACCCTTCATGTTCATGCACTGCACCTGTGTGCCCTCTGTTCCCTTTGGTGGTTAGTCAGTGCACCTCTGCACTCCATGGCTCATTGCTTTCAATGCTGKTCACCTGCTTTTCACAGCTGTAGCCCATTGGGGATGGGGCTCTGCCTCAGCCCCACTCCCAATTACCACAAACTGTGCACCGACATGGGCTAGTAGGGACTGCAGGGGGGGAGATAAGTGGTTTTGGGTTTGTGACTTTGTACTTTGCATGGCAGAGTGTGAGCCCCAGCCTGGAGCTGACCAGGCAGGTAGTGTATGAAACTTTTGTGTAGTATCCATGTATCTCATGAGAGCACAGACTATGTGGCCAGTGGGATGCAGATCAATAARTTGTCCTTGTGCTTACCTGGCACAGGGTTGCAGTTGTCTGTATATGCAACCACTGAAAGTGGAGGAGAAAATTCCCCTGTTGATTTTGGACTTCCTAGGTCCAAGGTAAGCACTGATACTGAAAAAGAAGACTATATACTGTTCAAAGTGTGATCTTTGCAAAATCTGTGCTTTCGTCTGCTAAGGAAAGTAGTAGATTCCTTTCAGTGTTTCTTTCTTCTAGCTGATGAGTGTACTTGAACAATKTGTTAAGCATCACAGCTCTTCTGAATAGGGAGTACTGTCAACTCTTGGCTTATTTTCTCATTTTCTCATGTTTGACTACAGCAGCAAAATTTCACAGTGTGTGCACAGAGTTTTATGTCCATTCTCTACAAAGTTTTTCTGTGGCATATTATGTGCTGTCATTTGATACTGCAGTTTTATATTCTTCCCTTCCTTTCCTCCCCTGTCCCTACCGTGGTTTTCATATCTGTCGGAGTGGCATTATGGCTATTTGCAGTTATTTACCTTTTTCACAACTCTAGTTCARTAGGGTTTATATTTTCTTCCAGATTGCTACATTACATTTTCAGGTCATTAATCTCTACATTCTCTGCCCAGGGAGATTGAGAAGAATCAGACCTCGATGATCTCCTGGAATTTTCTTTAGCAGAGTCCAA
Organism: Cardinalis cardinalis; assembly: GCA_014549065.1. Lineage (NCBI taxonomy): Eukaryota > Metazoa > Chordata > Aves > Passeriformes > Cardinalidae > Cardinalis > Cardinalis cardinalis. Next base: position 2,471,360 of record JACDOX010000011.1, on the reverse strand, counting down.
GGTCATGAGGCTGAATGCATTGTTTGAATATTCATCCAGCAGGACCTTTGGATATGCAGTGACTGAACTCAGCTGAGCACTGCTGCTTGCAATGATSAGTCTTTGTTTATTTAACCCAGGCTGTACTTTAAAGAGGTTTTGGTTACAGGCATATTTGGAGTCCTTTACAGATCACAGYGTCACCAATGTCCTTGTATTATCTCTGAGAATCTTTATTGTTGAGAGGGAGGCTCTATTCTTTTCACATGGTTATACAATTAATGAGTTATTCTAATGGTTTTTAGATCTTATTATTCAGGGATATTTTCAAAGTTCAAGGTCATAATTTCAGAAAAAAAGTAAGGCTGTATTTTATAGCTGAGGGAGTAAGACGCCTGCATTACCAGCTCCAGTAGAATTTAAGTTCAGCTAAAAACATCTGTAGTTCTTTTGGTTTCAGGAGGACCTCTCCCCCAGATGTCCTGAGATAAAATCTCTTTTCCAGATTTTGCCATTAGACAGCTYCAGAACTTGCCACTTCACAAACTTTGCCAAACTGCAGACAAGTGATTCTGATAACATACTGGGCAGTTTCCCTGTGGCTATTTCAATCCTTGGGACAGAAAGGAAAATGGCAGAAGTCACATGTGCTTCCACTTAAATTTCTTCTGGATGATAGGAATAGTTATAAAAGCTAGTTCATGAATATTCACAGGGAAGGAGAAATAGAAACACTAAAAACTGGAGTAGAGGACTGGAGGTACAGGCTTAGGATGCYGTCATCCTAGACCCAAAGTCTGAAGAACTCCTGATGGGGAAGATGGATCATCTAGAGGGAGGGAGGTAGATTTTGGGTGTTTCCAGGGAGATTTCTTGTAGGACATATTGGGAACACTCATTCCACCTTTCATACATATTAAGAGGTTGTTTCTTTAAAAATGATACATAAATGAAAGAAATCTGCCAGACCTGCAGTTTTCAACACTTCAGTCCCTTCGGGACTTTGAAAAGATACCTGCTCAGGGCAGGTTTGGTGTTTGCTTGTAGGTCTGTGGGGTGCCATGTCTGTAAGTGCATGGTGACACCTTGTGATGTCAGACAAAGAAATAGGATTTTGTGTCCTGCTTATGATCACACTGCCTCTCCAGCTTCCTGAGACGGAGAAGTCCCCGTCCAGCTGCTCACAGGCTGCTCCTACCTGCACAGCAATGCTCCAGGTGAGCAGCACAGCCACTTGTGGGATCCGTGTTGTGTTAAGTCTCAGTTGTCTGGGCTAGCTTCCAGTAGTGCTCTCTTAGTGCAGCTGTTTCTGCTGAAAAGGTGCTGGAATTCTCTTGGGAGTGGCTGTGCCAGCAGTGCAGGGCAGGTGTTAATCTCCAGTGAAGGGGAGATGACAGGCAGAGGGGCAGGCCAAGGGCTGTAACCTTTGCAGTCAGCACAGCTGGCGTGGCAGAGCRACATGTGGCCAAATACCTCGTCTTTGGGAAGGCACTTAATACCCACTGTGCTTTTATTTATCATTATACATACCAAATATGTTATCTTTAACTTATGCAGTGAGAGGTTTTTGGGGTGGGGATAAAACTCATTGATTSCAGCTCATTGATTTGCAATATCTATTCATTCTGCATGGGATATAAGAATCATTTTGCAGTAGGAATAGTTGCAATATAAATGTAGGCTCCACTGTGGCCATTTGAAACATTTTGAATGGTTATGGTAAAAAGCATCAGGAAATGCAGTATCTGGACATCCTATAAGGTAAGTTAGTGCATGCTGCTGAAGGAGCTCTGCGCTAGTCATTCTATGGAATCTAGTGGAATCAGTCATTCTATCACTGGCTGTGCCTAATGCTCAGTTCTGTAGAGGCAGATGAAAAATTCATAATGCAAGTGTGTGTGCCTGTGTGAATACAACTACAGAAGGAATTCATCCACAGTAACTTCAAAGAGCACTCTCCAGCAGGCAGAAAATCACAGTTTAACGCATGGAGTCTTCTGTCCCAAGACATTTGTCCGTGTTGCCTTACAGGGCACAGTTTGTCTTCTCCAGCAGATGCAGTACAAATGATGCAACCCCACTTTCAAACAGTCAGCCGAGACACACAGCCCTGAGAAACACTCATTATTCCTTGGCTTCACTCTTCCTTTTATTTCTTATTTATTCAAACAGATTACATTCCCATTTGGATAGGATTAGCTGTGGTTTGAAAGTATTGCTGCGGTTTGTCCTGTGAACATGAGTGTAGTATTTAGCTGAGTGAGGTCTGTTTCATGACCTGAAACCTCTTGGATAGAGCACACAAGAGAGTCAGCATTTGAATCTAACTAGATTTCCTGYTGTATAAAGGCATGAGGCGCATTTGGGGACCTCTTAGGAACTTTCCCATGGGGTAGAAACAGCATTTGGGGGCTTCTTCATAGCTTTTTATAGGAAACGTGGAATTTTTTTTCCTCCTTTGCTGTTGAGCTTCTGATTAACATTAACGAATGTATTCAGAACAAGCTAAAATAGTAGTGCTCAACATTTTTCTGTGATGGGGCATACAAGAACGTCCTGCAGAGTGAYCTGCTGTGCATGCATGTCCCCAGTGTGCCCCCATCCCCATATGGCCTAATGAAACTTGTATACAGCTGTTTTATAACAGTCAGCAAAGTGACTTTGTCCTCAAACAATTCCATTTTGAGGATTAAAAATAACCAGGTARGTGCAGTAAGTGTGGTTTAGTATGGCAAGTCCCAATTTTTTTAGGCTTATGCAGTTTTTCTTCTAAATTAATTTTTCAAAATGCAAAACAGGGCATTTAATCTTCTCTGAATGGCTGTGTTGCTCCTGTGAACATGAAATATTTTTCCTAATTTCATTTAATAGTTTTATTTTGGATACAAGTAATTTTGTTAGTGTTGGAAACCCATGCACTGTAACATAGCTCTGATGTTGAAGAAGTGAAACTCTAATTGACTGGCCTTGTCTCTCTGAAGGCAGAGTGCAGTGTAAACAAGAAAACACGAGCCATAAATGGTGAAAAGCTTACTTTTTGGATTTTAACCTCCTGAGCKAGACTACCGAAAATTGATGCTGGGAACTAACCTCAGTGTGAACTCATACTGTTATTTTAATAGGAAACATACAGGTTTTTATTCTCTGTAATTGAGGTATTATCAAAGCACAGTGTAACTGTTTTATGCTAAGTATGTGTTTCTTAGCACAAATTAAATTGTTCCTAGAGCCTTCCTTGGTTCAAATTGAAGTAAACTAAGAATTTGTTTATATTAATATTAACAGGGTGCACACTAAACTAAGCTCAATGGCAGTCTCTTCCTTGCTTATTCACCCCTGGGGAAGCACTTCCAGCACCCCAAGGGAAATTTGTGTCCATCTCAGGCCATCCTTCTGCTGAGGGGGACTCGCTGTACCTGCACTGCTGTTCTGAGGTGGATGGCATAATCCTCAGGAGGTGAAGCATAATCCTCACATTCATTTAAGTGGCTTTAACAAAGCCACTCTGAGAATCCTTATCTTCAGGGAAGATATGATTACCTGTAAAGTGTCTGTGTCTGAGGAAAAAAGTTTCTAAYCTTCTTAAGCATAGTCTCAGGAAGAATAGGAGGTTTTCTTGCCACTTTGGTTTTGTGTAGCAGCAGCCACAGATATACCACAAGATGACAGATTATAAACCTGGATTGCAGCTGTACATCTTAAGTTATGTGAACTCAGGCACAGTCAATTCTTTTCCTGACTGTTTGCTTAAATGAAGTCTAAGACAGCTTAAAAATTTAAGAGTACCCGAATGTCTGTAGCCTTAAATGGGAAATAAATGCGTGTACCTGGTTACAGTGCTTTGTACTGTATCAATCCAGTATGTCTTTGATGTCCCAAATAAGTCTGTATCTCTTCATTTTAATTCATGAGCTGTGAAGAAACTTGTGGCTGGTGTTACATACAATGACTGGTGCAGAATTCAGCATCAGGAATGTGAAAACCCTGATCTGGTGTCTTCTTTTAGCATTTCTGTGCAGTTTGGCTTTTTTGCCCATAGCCAAATATCCTTTCTGCCCATAGGCATCCCTTCAGGATCTTCCTTGTGATGGAGACTGCTCTTTCCAGCTGTATCCCATCAGGTCCTGACGTTGCTGCTCTATAAATGATAGTCACCTTCCATGGTCCTCTGTACCTGATGTCAAGCTGTCTGTAGTCAGAGAGAGACTTCAGTGAAGTTAAGTGTTAGAYGCTTTCCCAGTAGCTGAAGCTACACCAAAGAACCTCCATTCCCACTAGAAATTGAAACAATCTCAAAGCTCTCCATGTTCATAACTGATTGCAGCTCCTGTGGTATAGCTTATCTCATCCTGAGTAACACTGAGAACCAGAGCTTAATACTTCTCCAAACTGAACCTAGAAGAGGAGAATTAGTTCTTTGTTTCTGTTTTTATACCTCGATGAAAAGCAGTGCCTAGTAGTGATTCCTCATTTTCATTTTTCCTAGACTGTTCCCATCACTTTGAGCCAGTGAATAAATTACCCCTGTGCCGTCTTAGCTATAATATGTCCTCACTGTATTCCACAACTGAAATGAGTTCTCAGAGTTCTCAGGAAACTATTTTCTGAAATGTATTTATAGTTTATCCTTATTTTCTTGATAAGGATGGACTCTTGRACTTTTTCTAGTTACCTATATGTATACATTTCTTAAGAAAATTGAATTAGTCCAATTCCCTGTTTTATCTRTATGACTCTTTAACAACATTCAGATACACATGATCAAGGTGATGGAACTGTTTTTACAAGAATCCAGCATTGAAAGAAGGGTGATTCTTTGATTGCTTTCTGAGATGCTAAAAGAGAGAACCTTAAGTGTTTTAGCAGTATAAAGTAAGCCAGTGTATTTTTGTATTTCAAATTGTTATGTAAAGACATTTGAAGCCTCCTGTAGTTATTAGGCTTTTTCAGATGGATCCAAGGATATAATGCAGAGCTGCAAAAAGCATTTTGTGATTCAGGCTGGTATCTGGTGATGCAGTCTTCAGAAGAACTGATTGATGCTTTCCAACAGCACTTTATATTTTAAGGTATATTAATAATTTTCCAGATACATTCTGAAGGGCTGGTAGCGTTTCAAGAATGTGCAGAGTGACGAGGTGCAGAGTCTAACAGGCAAAGAGAGGTGAGGCTGCTGTGGCTCTGTGTCCCCAGGTGTGGTTGTATCCCCAAGAGGCACGTGTGCACCCTATATATGTGTGTGTGTGTAAACACAGTTGCACAGGCACACAGATCAGCACAGGCAGGACACACAGCTGTGACACAAATAGGAGTGCCATCGGTGCCCTGGTTGGTTTGTCCTCTCCAGCTGTGTAGGGTGAAAGTCAAATACAGACGTCTGTATAGCACATCTTTGTACACAAATATACAGTGTTTGCATGCACATAGATGCTCTCAGTCTAGCCTGTAGCTGCTTCTGGATCCCTCCCAGTGTCCCCAGCTGCTGGCACCTGGGCATGCAAGCCAGTGCAGTTGCTGGTGCCCCAAAACGGGGAGACCTCTGCCCAAACTGCTGCATTCAGAGCCTTCTACAAATGTGCAGGCAGAACAGACTTCCCACAGGGATGGCCCCCTCCTGTGATAGCTTGGGGGTGATGAATATCTTTGGTAATTAATCAGCCACCCTAATGAAGGGGCTCTGTGCTCAGAGCTGCTGAGGCTCAGGCTGTCTCAACTGAGATGTTCCTCCTATTTCTACAAACTAACGGGGTAGGCAGGAACCCTRAGGTGTGCTGGTACCTGAAGGTTATGAATTATGCTCATTTCCTTCAGGACTCTGTTGAGTATTTGTTACAGCATTGTTTGTCTTCTTTTATTTCTATTTCATTTTCCTGGAAAGCTGAGTGTAAATATGATTTCTTTTGATATTCGAGTTCTCAGATTTTCTCCCACTGACTTCACACTGCTGAGAGAAGAGGACTGCACAGACACAGCTTTTGAGAAACTATAGCTGAAACCTTGTGCCCCTGTGGCAGACTGCTGGGAGGCTTTCAGGAAGGCTTTGAGCTATTCAGTGGGAAACAAAGAGAGCACTGGTTTGCCCTGGAAAGATGAGTCGGTACCCTGGAAAGAAGGAAGTCTTGGTGTGTGTCATATTACTCTGAGTCAGCTTTATCACTGAGGAGATTTAATGATAAAAGCATGTTTATTCAAAATACAGATTTACAGGAATGGAATGAAGTCATAAAAAAAGTTAAAATCACAAAAACATATTGCTAAGGGTACACAATGTAAATTTTTTTTTCAGCTTTAGCAAATTAGATTTGTGAGGCTATTTTGCTCTTGCAGTGTGCTCTGCAAAGTACTTCTAATTAAATGATGAGTTATGGGGATCTGGCTTTGGTTTCCAGAGAGAGCTGCCCTGGGCAATCCCCTCCATTGCTGGCTCAGGAGGGAACAAGCTCYTGCCCCTTTCCTGTGTAACTGGCCCTGGTCCCTGTGGTGGGTCAAAGTCACTCACACCCACATCTCACCCCCCTGGATTGATGGGCATTTCCTCGTAGCAGTGGTTTAGGTAGGCATTAAACTGCTTTCATTGTGCTTTTATACTCAATGCAGCATGTGACTTAAGGGTTTTATTTCATGAGCAATGACAGTAATAGATTTTTTCTTCACCATATTGGTTGTACTTGCTACTCTGCAGAGAAGCTACCCCAGGTCTGTAAACTCATGGAAGAGGAACAGAGCACCTGGGCACTGTGATCGTTTCCTGTCTAAAGATTAACATCTCCAAGGACCTGCCAGAGTCTGGTTCTTACTGAGTTTGTTTTGTTTTGCTGCACTGGAAGTGGTCTTTGATGGAATGGAAATAATGAAGAGAGAATGCCTAAAGAAGAGGAAATAAGCTTATTAGAAATTTTGAGCTTCAGATCTGGTTTTGAAACTTGAAGTAGTCAACACTTGGTTGAAATTAAAATACAAGCCCTTAGGCTGAATTTGTGACTGAAACTGAAGGAAAGGATAGAAGATAGGCTGACCTTCAGATATTAAAAAAATATTATTCTTTTTGCATTTAGAGTGAAATTAGAAAGCACTTCTGTCATAAGTGGAGTGAAATTAATTGATCCAAGGTGACCTTTTCAGTTCATTGCGCTGGTTGGTTGTCCTGTAGGATGAAACAGCTGAGGACCAGAATCATGGGCATTGCAATTCACCAGGAAGATGTATTGATTAGTAAGATTGTCCTGAGTTGTGAGCCAGTAAACTGCATTTTAAATACCAACATTTAGCCTGAAACAGTGAACCAGCCTTGAAATTAGAACAGTTTTAATTACATAATGTTGGGAATACTTGCAGATAGATATTTGAGATGCCAACCATCTGCTGCACCAACATTAACTGTAGTCCTCAGTTTTGATGTGCCAAGTACTTCTAAAGCCTAAATGTCTGAGTCTGCGATTATAATATTGAAGGTTGCTCTAGTCATGATAGCTGCTGATGTGCACTGTCTTTCTCCATGGAAATAGCATCATTCAAGCAGTTTGTTCCAGCTGCTGCCTCTCTTGGTAGGTGTCAGCTGGAAGCAATGCATTGGCRCTAGAAGAATCACTGCTAGAGCAAAATTGGTGTCATTGCTTCACTGCTTACTTGGTTGACTTCATCTTGACAATTTTTTTCCATTAGCTTTGAGAGCTATCTTATATAATTCTCTGCTGAACTGCTGAAGTCTCTGGTGTCCTTGGTGGGACAGGTCTGTTCAGTTTTTCTTTCAAAATTCAAGGAGGTTCCCTAGGTCCTGTGTTGTGAGCATCTGGTAGGGATTTGTTTATTTTTTACTGTAGAAAACACTGGATTGAAATGAAAAAGCAATAATTTGACCTTATTTTAATACCAAATATTGATTTTTCCCCCCTACTGATAAATGGGCTTTGGCAGTTGGTAATCAATAGTTTCGACCTTTTGAATGTTTGTGGGATGCTGCACTACATGCAGAGCAATTAATTGTTTCTAGTTGCTGGAGAGGAATTTGAATGTTCTGCTGGGCAATGATTAGGTTTTATGGATCTTTCAACTCTGGTAAGACTCCAAAAATGTGTAAAAACTCTGTTTTGTAAATTAAGATCAGAAACTATTATTAGCTTTTGTTTGTAGTTCAAGCATGATGTCATATTTGGCATAGAGCTAAAGAAAAACTCCCAGCTCGTGGATCTGCTCTTTCTCAACTTGGTGTCTTCAGTGTTTGCTCTTGAGGCTGTCTGTCTCTCCAAAAGAGGAATGGTTTGTGTGATAGCAGCTTTCTGAGGGCTGATTTAGTGTTATCACCCTCATGGGAAGAGGGACAAGAGGCTTTGTTTGGAGCTGGTCATGACTGCATGATTTCCAGCTAGCTTATCCTTACATAAAAGTGTCACAGCTTCAACTTTTTATGCTGGTATAAAGTTCTCTAAGGACATTCCAGATAGACAGCCCTGGCCTTTGTGGGAGGGGTGCACAGGATTTGTTGACTAATTTAGGGTTAAAAAGACTTGAGGAAGCATAATATCACAAATCCCCCCCTCCCCGTGTTTGGTTTTGTAAAGCATCACAGGAGACAACATTCTTCCAAGTTCCAAGAAGTTGCAGTGTGTTAATGGCCCTTCTGTAACCTCTTTTAAAAGTCTTGCTTTTACCCCTCCACAAGGAGGGTGGAGGCTGCTGAATTTGGGAGTAACTACATTAAGTAGGAGTCACTGTAGTTGTGGAGAAATAATTTGGTCTGTAGTAAGTCTCTTTTCTATCATTTGAAGTTTTCTGTAATATTTATTTGAATAAAATTTGAACTACAAAACACTTGAAACTCTCCTGTGTATTGTGACTATTAAATTTATTTTTTAAATTTACTTTTGCTACAGTCGGGTATAAACAAAGTCTGTTCATTGGAAAAGCAAGTATACGGAAAGAGGAATACTATTTATCATTCACTTTAAAAAAATTCTTTCAAACCAGTCACATGATCAGTTTGTAAGGACTGTCTTACTTAGTTTCTGAAATTACTGTTTCTAAGTTCATTGGCCAAGTATGCATATGTGTTTAACAAGAACACTATAGGTTTTGCAGTTAAAGGTAAAATATATATTTATCAGATGACTGGTTTCTGTGTTTTGTTTGCTGGCTGAAACATCCTCTTTACTGTTGTTTATAGAAATGTTTCCTTCTTCAAAATGTGGAGTTTCTTTCTCYTATAAGGTTGAAAAGTATGTGGTAGCTCGAAGGGCAGAGGAGCCAAAATACAGTATATTAGAATAATGGCAGATGTACAGCCTGGTAACTTGTGAATTAATAGGACYATAAAAGTAAGCCTCACACTACTAGAAAGCAAGCACTCCCCTCTTCCTAGAGGAATTGTCCAACATTTATAGTTACAGTATGTCCCAAGAAGAGGCATTTTACACTGTTGTTGTATTGGGCAAAATAGAGGAAATACTAAAGAAGTAGACACCGAAGAGATAAACAGAAGGGTAAATATTTCAGAGTTGGAATTTACATTTATAACTCCACATTGAAGCTAGATGTCATGAATGAAACAGCTCAGCCTTGCAGGCACGTGGGCAGAAAAGGCAGCCCAGTGAATTACCTTCGTTATGGCAATGGGGAGGCAGGGCATTGTCAATAAAAAATGGCTGGTGCTGATGTGTCTCAACCTCCCATGGCTCCTGCAAGACCAAGCAGTCATTCCTGCATGTGCTTTGCAGCATTCCCTGTCAGATAAGGGCTGTGTCAAGAACTGGGACCAGCCCTTGGGGCTGCAGAGGTTATGTGGGGCTTTTGTCTTGCTGCTGCCCACTGCAGGCTGGAAATTCTCCTGGCTGGATCTCACTACAGAGATCAATACAAACCTTCCCTGAACGGTAATGACTTACAGAAAACACTTGACAGCTGAGCTTTGTGGAAGGCTTTTGTTGACATTCACTTAAGATAAACATCATTATTCTGTGGTGGTTTTGCAAGTCATGAGCAGTGACATGATTTTGGACTATTCTGCTTAAAGCCTTTTGACCATAATGGCAGTGTGTGCATTGTGCAAGTACTGCTGTTTTGTATGTGCTTGTTTAAACTCTTAACAGGTGTCTTAAAGGCACTAACACCTCCAGAGCGTTTTTGGAAATCATTATTGTATTGTAGTGTGCCATAAGTAGTCAAAATGAAACAAATGTTTCATCTTCCCTGTTCCTGTAAAAGTTCTGCCTCAAATATTCAGCTTAGTCTGGTAAATTGTCCTGATGTGGCTTGTCCCTGTTGCTTTACATTCTACATTTTTTGCATTTGGTCAATTCTTTCTATGAAATATAACCTGATATTAAAATATCCAGTTTTCAGGGCTCTACAGAAAGTAACTGCTCATGAAGTACTACCTCACTTTTTGCTTCAGTAGCTTTAGTCTGAATGGTAAGAATCTCATAGTGTTACAAAGGATGAAGTCATAACAAAGCAGCACCAAGACAATTAACAAATGACTCCATGCACACAAATGTTTTATTAATAAATAAGCCATTTTAAAGGCTACACCAGGTGTTACTCTAAAAAAAACCCCAACAGCTTTTACTATGATAACTTTTTAAAACTAAACTTCAGGAGAGGTGAAGAATGTTCTCTGTAGAGCTGTGCTCACACCAACTGTTTTAGAAATGGCTTTCCAAATAAAACAGCTGGATTTTGTGTGTGTGTAAATGGTCTTGGTTTCTAACTAACGTAATACTTCAGTCAAGGAAATTCAGTATGAAAACTGTAATGTAAATATTTTTATTCTCCTGCTATGTGTATATATATATATAAAAAGTTCTGATTGTGCTGTCAGATGCTATAGGCTAATGTTTTCTGAGACTTTGTGAGGCAAAGGATGTGGCAACTCTCTGAGCTTTAGTGCTCTGTTTCATATCCTTCCAGATCAGAAGACATTGGGATTTATTTTCTCTCCCTGCTGCAAGTATTTGCAACCTCAACAGCCAGCAAAGAAAGGATAAAGAGTGACACTGCTGAAGGACGTTCATGCAGGAATTCATCTAAATTCCTGCAGCAATTGATATATCTACTGGGGATTCGTCGCATTTCTGGGTACTAAATAAACCCAGACATTTGCAGTTGCCATTTGTCTCACAGCCCAGCATGACTGGTTTTTTGTGGCTCTCCTATCATATAGTCAATAAAAGAATCAAGAAAATGGTTCTTGGATCTCTGCTGCTTTGCTGTTTAATTGCTATTCATAATAGTTGGAAGAAGCTTTCTGTCTGTTACTGACACATAGTTAGTCCAAAATAATTGTGAAAATCAATAGCCTACAGAGCACATTACCAGCTTTAAAAGATAACTCCCACACCCCAGGCTGGATGTCCACAGAAGGTATTTTGTGAAGTTCTGTCTGAACTTCTAACTTAAGCAGTCTTCTCATGGAGCCTCAAATGTGCCAAGTTGTTACAGGGTGCTTACCATAGTCCGCTAAGGTTTTGACCTTTGCCAGCTTCTGAACAGAATATTATGCCAGAAGTGTTTATCTCTTTTTTTTCTTTATCCTCTTTTCTTCCTGAGGTTCAGTAGTTTCATTTGGAGTTGAAGACACCTAAGGCTCTTTTATAGTGCTTTGCGCAAATAGTCAGGCAGTTCAAGTTTATAGTAATTAATTGAATTTAAAAATTATAGAAATGTGATTCTWGCAGGTTTATTTTCCTCCTTAATTGTGCTTCTCATATTTGTCTGATGGTGGATTTGTACAAAGGAGCTCCAAAAATGAGTAGCATTATTCCTGACACATCTGTTCCCAGTAGTATCAGCTGACCTTTGTTGTGAAGTTAGGTTTATGCTGCAGAACCAGCTGATTTAAAACAGGGAGTTTATTTATTGATTGTGAACTGAAATTTTTATAGTTTGCCCTCATTTTCACAGTGTTCAGTCTTTGTTCTTATTTTCTAAAAACTCTTGAATGGTTAATTTTTACTGCCATTTCAGTACATACAACAAAGCAAAAGAGGTCCAGGTTCCTACTAGGCTGCCTCCCAGGATATTGTTCACAAATCAGGAGGAGGAAAGTGGCATGTAGAGTATTATCCCAATGCCAGATTATCCTCACTGGACTACAAACTCTGTAACTACGCCAACTAAAAAAACTTTTGACTTTCTGTAATGCAAGATGAATTTAACTGAACTTCAGATTTCTTTGGTTAATTGAATACATGATGGAGAAAACCTATAGTGATTACTTTATGATGGATGCCAGGAAAAATTTTTAATATTTATGTTAGATGAGAGCAGTTAGGTTGATGAAATACAGTCTCTATTTCCTCATCATGTTTGTGAAATCTGAGCACAAATCCAATTGTTACTGATTTGTTCCTCCACATCTTTACGCATTGCAGTTGGGGTGGCAGGAAATTCAACTGAGACACTGTTATTTTTGTTCATCATACRGAGTTTATATTTTAAAAATAAATAAAGTTATTTTTACAGAAGGGCAATAATGCGTGTGAACATGACAGAAAAATCACAGAGGGGACATCAAATCTTTAAATGTTAAATAAACTGCTTTACAAATTAGAAGAGTTATGCCAGTTCCCATCCTATCTGAGACCTTTCTGCACTGAGAGTTTGGAAGACTGAAATGTGTGTTTTGCAATAGACAACAGTATATATTTCTGCTTTAGTGTTTTTCTTTTTTTCAAATGCAGATACATAAAGAAAATTTCCCTGTGTACTCTTCAGATTAATTTCTGCTGTATCCAAAATAATGTATTAGAGATTAAGGCAAGAATGGAACATGATGATTCAGGTTGACCTCTATTGAGGCCAGCTGTTCCTATATCTACCCCAGCATCTTGTAGTTGAAATAAATCAGCTTGTGATATTTTTTCATAAGTACAAAATTAAATGCCAATGGACAGTTCCACTAATATTTGTTAGATACACTGGCTCCAGATGTCAAGTAAATAACCTGTTTGAAAATTTGATCCCTTTTTCCCTCTTAGCCTTTTTGTGTTGAAGAGAAGATGTATTGTGGACTGGATGATCTAACTAAATGTTTGATATAACTWATTCATAGTGAAGCTGAGAAGAGCATTATAAAAAGAGCCAAAAGCCTGAAAGCCTYCTGGTCCCCAAAATTCTGTCCTTTGGCTGGCRTAGAGGCTTAACTTTAAGGCAGAATAGGTACTCCCTGTCATCTGGTAACTGTTCTTGGGATGGGAAGGTGGTGTGTTAAAAACATGAGTAGTTAAAGGAAAATCATTAGGAAAGCAGGACACAATCAGAACAAAATCTCCACAAGAGTGGAGAAAATACTGTGACCAACAGGTTTTTCAGGCTAAGTGTTGACAGGATAGGGCTGGGAACTGTTAAAGAAACTCTCCTTGCATTGGTTGTATTGTGTAGAAGGGGAAAGGGCATTGCATGCTTTTTGTAATAGAGTTGAGCTTTATCAGGCAAATGCACAGTCCCATTGTGATTTCTTTTTCTGACACAATTAACATGCAAAAGCAGAAATTTGATTTTATGGTTTAGAAATGCATAAATGCTTATATGCACAATATGCACACCTTGGAGCACACATGTAACTTACATTTCTGATACAGCAGATTAACTAGACAGARTTAGTAATGAAGGTCAAAATCTAATAAGGTTGTCTGCTTCGTTGTAATGTATTTCATTTCAGTACAGAAATGGTGARGCTGGACCTGACATCTAAGCCAATACACATGCAAAACTAATGAATTCATTTTGTACTGATTGACACAGTTTGTCTTGCTCAAACTTCTTTGGCTCCAGGAAAAAAATAACTATTGACCTAGTTCTAAAAATATAGAGGATCAGGTAATATCTTAACTCTGATTTATTTGGTTCAAAATTTGAAAYGCTATCACTTGCAGCTGGAAGATAAGCAGTGGTAGGGAACAGTGCCATCATGAAATGCTGCAGGCTGAAAAAAATCACCTGCTTGTCCTGGGATGAGTGCCATTGCTGTCTGATGGAAATACTGGGCTGGTCTCTCATCCTCTGAAAGGGATGCAGATGTTTCTAATGGAAGAGGAATTCACCTGTACAGCATAGGGGATGATGCAGCAAGAGGTGACACCTAGCGTTTTGCATGTGACTTCTTGTATCCAAACACTGGACTTTTTTCTTTTTTTCCTTTTCTCTAAAGGCAAGCCCATAACATGCTAAATATTAGAAGCAGATTGCTCATATACTGGCAGAGATTCTTGGCAGTTGTTTGTTTTGGCTGACTCMATTTTAAAATAAATACCTAACAAAATCATAGAAAGAGTATATGTGGAATATTGTACCTTTGTTTGGCATTTATGCTATAGTGAACAAAGTTGCATTAGAGTTCTCATCATCATTTTTACATGGTAGTTGGGCATTTAGTCAAAACTATGTATACTCATAAATGACTAGGCTATGCCTGGAATATTCTGGCAATATATGACATTGGTTGTCCTTATTGCCCTTGCTTTGCTCTTTTGTATTTTCTTCCTTTTTTTGGGCTGGGCATTAGATTTGAGATCTGGGTCCAGTGTTTGAATCCAATTATTGGATTATTCCAGTTACTCCTCTCAGCCCTTTCTGAGGCTTTCTGCACAATCCTTTGATTTCTTGTATTGAAAGTGGGCTGCAGTTAATCTTCCAGGAGGGTCTTACTGAACAGGGAAATTGAGTGGATTTATTGATGTTTTCCCATTTTTCTCTATCTCCTTTTAGATCCCAACCTAAAGTGAGACAGCAAAATTAAAATCAAAATCCTGGAGTCTGCAGGTTAGAGAWAGAGATATCAATCTCTTGCAGTCCCTTAACACTTGCTTCAGCAACCTCCCACCAACAGCCAATTTGTTCTATAGGATATTACAAACTGCTTTTTGTTACCTCTGTTGACTGCCAGTTCCTACTCTCCATGCATGCAAGAAGSTTTATGGGCCCTGAGCTCTCACCTTGCCTCCCCTTTGAACTTGCATCCTTGGATGAAATCTGGACCTTCTTGTAGACTTTCTTCCTTGCATATTTGTTTAATTTCATGCTGAGTTGACTGACTTCTTGCTCTGGACTTTGCCTTGGTATGCCACATTTTGTTTTCATTATATAAAGTTGCAGTAAACTTATTTTCTGTTTTGTTGTAATTCTTTAATTTAGTACATTTTAATGCATCTTTCCATTTTTTTTTCTTGCGTATATAATATCACATAGGAAAGAAAATTCAGGATGATTTGAAGGAAAACTTTATCAGCACTAACATGGGAATAGTTCTGCTATTTTTGGGCAAGGGCCAGCAAATGAGTTATTCAGGACATGATAAATGAAGAGGAAACTATTCTAAGAAACTTCTCTATCATGTATAACCCACATAAATTACTGTATATATACAGAGGAATACTTTCAAGAATTTTAAATTTTTGTTAAGGACTAGAATGAATTCAAAATATAAATGTAAATTTATTAGAACAATCTTATTGATTGAAGAAGCTGATGGTTTCTAGAGCAGTTTAGGTGTGGTGAATYCTTACCAAAGGAAGACAGGCTCCAGGAGATGCTTGACTAGATGGGATTACTGGCTGACTCCCTTGAGGACCACATCTCCGTCTCCAGTACAGTTTGTCTGTTGTGAGGTCACCACTGCCAGAGCCCATGGGCCTGAGGCAGGAGATGTTCCAACTAGGATGACCCCAAAGTCAGGAATTTCTGTCCCCTCTYTCACCTGTTTGCTCATTCCCAGCCTTTGTCCTAGCACCCCTGGTGCAGCCCAGTTTGGCACATTGTCACTACATCTCCAGCAGCAGCGTGCTGTTTTGCTGAGCAGGCATAAGAGGAACTAAAGAGTGCTTGTATTTTTTGCTGAACAACATTCTAGGCCRGGGTTGATTTATAATGACTTTTATAAGGATCAGGTTTGCTCAAGAAAGAAAACAAATGCACTTGAAGCATGCAGGCAAGATGCACAAAGTTTGGTGAGACATGATTTTTGTCATCTYTAGCGGGGCCTCTTCCATGTTGTGCAACTGGGATCACTGGCATACCTTGGCCCTTTGCTCCAGGGACCCCTTGGAGCTGTGATGAAACAYACATGTTGCCTCTGACTTGAGGATCCTCTTTTTCTAAGACTGGATAATTTAGCTTGGTGCAATTGGAGCTTGAGAAACTTCTCCGGCGGTGTAGAGGACTTCCTTTCAGTCCTGCAGAGATGCCAGCAGCCAGACTTACTCATGTGATGACCTTGTTTATAAGAGTGCAGTTACTCTTCCTGCTTTTCACCACACTGTCTTGCCCAGTGCCTCCAACCATAACATTTTTATTCTGCAAAGTGGAAGAAAATAACATCTTCCTCTGAGATACTTAGTCAAAATAAGTAGTTCATTTGAAGCTCACTGACGATCAGGAATGTTGAGAGAAAATCTGGTGGAGGAATTAATTGTGGTTTTGAGGATGGGATAAATTTGATCATAATTGTGATCTGATCCTTAAAAGAATGTAGAAAAAGCTGGGTGTGGTTCAGGCTTCTTATATCTAATTTTTCACTGCTGATAGTGGATCTAAGCAATTTGATAGGTCTTAGGAATAAGATCTTAGGTTCATAACAGCTAAGTTTGTAGACACAGTTCAGTAGCTGTCAAAAAAAAAAAAAAAGGGTTAGAAGTTATAGAGAAGGAACAAAGAACAACCAGAAAAAATTTTTGAAGCAGTTGCCTGATGCATCCCTGCCTCCTGTGTTTTGGCTTGCCTGGGAGTAGCTTCAGGGCTTCAAGCTGAAGTCGTTTTAGGTGAAACTCACCGAGAAGATGGACTTGGGAAGCACACCTAATGTTTTCTATGTGCAAAAGGACATTGAGTCTTACCTGTTCCAAAATAGCACCCCCAAACAGGTATATAGGGCCAGGTCCTCCTCTCTGCACAGCAGCCCCTGTGGTGTTGGAGATGGGGTGGACAGGAGTGTGCTGTATGGCTGAGCTCGCTGTGCCCCTGTTCTCCTCTCTGGGTGGCTCCAGGGACTGGCGACCTGACACTGGGCCAGGCTACACCTCTGGGCTGTTCTGCTTGGGTGAAGGATCTCAGGACCTCAATTGTAATGGACACACTAATAGAAATATTACTGAGAGTTACTGAAAAATAAAAATGGCCATAGTGTTTTGGGTGATTGAGTCAGTTTTTCTTTTTGGGTCATTTGATAACTAGGGGCATTACCAGGAACAATGTATTTGTTGTGCCCCTTTTGCCATGCAAGAGAGAGGAACAAGCATCCTGTAGCTAATACAGTCCACGTCCCCCATTAAGCACAAGCTTATCTCTCTCATGAGAATTRGATTTACTGCTGCTGTTAGGAAAGGCCTGGGAATGGGATCCTCTGGCTGAACTGCACTCCAACTCTGTCCATCCTGGAAGCTTTCCCTCTGTAACCTTTCATGTCAGAGGATGTTTTTTTCCTTCTGGTGATGCTCCAACTTAATTCATTCTGTCCTATGTAACTTGAATATAGTGTCCTAGTTAATTGTCACCATCTGTATGTAAACCACAACAGTTTTTTTCTACCACGTCGCAACAGTGACTAAACTCTGGCTACTTGAAATGTGCCCAGAAGCAGACACCTAACTCTGATCCTTTGAGTTAGTGTCAGTCACTACTTCTATTTGCCAATTCCACATGTTACTTGGAATCACAGGACCAAAGAATGGTTTGAGTTGAAGGTCTCTTGAAGATCCCATGGGCACTAGACCAGGTTTCTATAAGCCCCATTCAGCCTGTCCTTGAATGSTGCCAGGATTGCAGCATCTACAACAGTGCAACCTGTTTCAGTGTCTYATCACATTCATCACAAAAAATTATTCCTCTATGTCTAGTTTCAACTTTCCTTYTTTCTTTTTTAAAACTGTTACTACATGCCCATAGGAAGAGTCCTTCCCCAGCTGTCTTGTAGCCYCCTTCAGGTTCTGGAAGGTGCCGTGAGGTCTCCCTGAAACCTTCTCTTCTCCAGGCTGAGCAAACCCAGCTCTCTCAGCCTGTCTTCACGGGAGAGGGGCCTTGTGAACCCACTCCAAGAGGACCATGTCAGTCTTGTGCTGGGACCCCCGGAGTACTCCACGTGGGATCTCACCAGAGAAAAACTGAGAGGCAGAGCAGCGTGGAGGGGAAACTTAAGCTCCTGCTCTTTGGTGACTTGTTTTATGAGTCTCAACTTGCTGGGAGTGGAAGGAGTATAGACAATATGTGTTTTCTGAGCCACAAGCATGCATGAAACTGCCTGGGAAGCACAACCTGGGGACAGTTAATTATAGGGACATTTCAAGTTGCCTGCAATTTCTTGACACATAACAGCCTTTCAGTTTSAGGCAATTCCTTGGTGCAGTGCCCAAACCATGTGCCATGAGGCTGAAGGAGGGTGTCAGCAGCAGAAGGTAGGCAGCACTTTGAGAGGAAGTGAGATAGGTACAGATGTGTAGAAGRTTTGAACACCCCCAATTGCTCCAGTAGTGAGTGAACTGGAAGTGAACATTTTAAAACAGARTATTCTGCAGAAATTGTGAGACTTGAGGGAAGGCTCTGGCTCTATGCTGTCAAGCAGTTTTTCTTTCTCATCCAGGTATCCTAAAGAATTTTCTCAGTGGCCTTGCCTACATGAGCAGTGAGGTTTTTGCAGATGTCAGTCYTATTCATTCCAAGGTCATAGGCCCTGGTATCAATCTTGGGGTTTTAATATAAAATKATTAGTAACTAACATGCCTATGCCCATATAGCAGGAATGGTGCTGATCAGGTGGTGAGCTGTCAGTTCTCCCYCTCTCTCTCTCCTTTTCTCTGATTTATGTGCAGGCTTTGGCTGCCATCCCTGGAACCAGCTGCTATYGGGCTGTGGAAGATCTGATGCCAGAGCAGCATCTGGATGCCTGGCACAGCTCTTTGAACAGTTGTCTTGATTTCTATTGCGGTCAGCGTGCAGCTGGAATTTTTTATCCTGCCTGGGCAATTTTTCTCTTTGGCTCACCTTGAATTATTTGGAATTTATGTGTTTCCATCCCACAGGGAAAACAGGACTCTCTGCAGTTACTTCTCAGTACTTGCATAGAGGGTCCTTGCAGCTGAAATATAGGGAGAATTCCCTTTTGCCTTTGTGTTTGTGTGTGGTTTTTACAGGAGAAACACACTAAAATKTACTCTCACTCTGAAGCTGTTGCACACTCACAGAGCGCATGCTGGGACTGTGARTACAAAATGAGAAACTTTTGTAGAGATGGCTGCAAATTTTTTTAAAATATGTTTTGTATAAGAAATTCTAATTTGTATAAGAATTTCTAATTATGCAAGCAGAAACTTTCTATATTGTGTATTTTTTTTGTATCTTGGGTAGGATTCCTACTGGCAAATAGAGATATAAAAGCAAAAGAACCCCTATGAATTAGTAGCAATGGACCTCTCCCAATCTGTCATCTGGCTATGAGGAGCCAGGTTCAGGGTCTTGTCTACCCTATTCAGTGCTGTGATAACCTGGCTGAAAATTTGGGATGTTTTCCATAGCAGCCTTTTTGTAGTCTGGCTGAGATGTAAGCCCCATAACTTGCTGAGGAGCATGTGTGCCTGAGAGACAGGGACTTCCCTGAATCAAGGGGTGAACTGGGGAGATGGAGGAGGGTGTGTCTGCCCCACAATGTTAAAGAACTATGTTTTGTGAGGCGAAATTAAGTATCAGTGCTGCAATTTCTTGCAMTTTCTTTATTAAGGGTCTTGTTTGTGACCTGGGCCGTACTAAACCACTCATTCTTTTCTCCTGCTTCCTCACTCTTTTACTGCATGTGGGCCCAAGATGTTTGGGGTGCGGGTTTCATCATCCTAGAAATTCACCTCCACTGCCCTTTGCTGTGCTGAAAAGATCCTTGCCTGGCAGCAGATTCCTTGGTCTGCAAGCAAACACACAGCCCACAGCCGGAGAAGCCAGAGSATTGCTACCAAATTAGGAGACCGGGTTGCTGGCTAGGTCAGCAGAGATACTGTGGAAAAGTAAAAGACAGCTTTCAGATCCACCAGCTGCTCTGAAGAGGCCTGAAGTAGTTTCTGGATCAACAGCTATTTTTGGGATTCCAGTGAAGAGAGCAAATGTTATTGGGTCACCTGGGGCTTCCTTGACTTAGAGCTGGGTGGTCGTCACTTTTGGCACCTTTGGACGTCTTTGTTTTGGAGAAAAAACTTCACTGTGTACAAAATGAGATTCCCAAACTGCACTGGGGGAGTCCTTCCTGGGAAAATGCAAAGCAGGATGTTGGCACTTGTGGTGTGGCTGCTGTTGGGCTTACAGCTGTAGCCACAGTGTGAGCTGGGGGCCCAGCAGCCTGTACCCTGCCCAGCTCAGCTGCTCCTCTGCTGTACTGGGTGGAACAGAGGAGAAGGGGGTTTGGCCTCCTCAAACTCTTACATCTCTGTGGAAGTAGCCAAGGAGCCAAAGGGAGATTCTTGCAGGTGATTGCTTTGAGTTCCACCCCCCTGAGTTGCTGGTGGCAGAAGAATGAAAGGAGAAGCAGAGTGTGGGCAACTAGGAATAGCTGCTGGTCCCGTTGAGAATGGACAGTCTGGAGACTGCTTTCATTTGTCCCCACTGGCCCCTGTCACCCGAGGACCCTCCCAAGCAGCAGTGGTGCCCCTGCCTCCCCATGGCTAGCCCCCCCAGCTGATTTTGGGGTGCAGATCGAAACAAGGCAGAAGTCTTGTCAGCAGGTGTTCATTGTAGCTCTGACTCTTCAAAATAATAGGCTTTATTTAGGTTTTGAACAAAAAAGGTTGGGACACCTTCAGCTCATTTTGTGCTAACTGCAATTCAGCAGCGTTACTTGCAGGACTTTCTGCAATCTTTCTTTCCTACCTGTGTTAGCTCAGTGTTTCCCTYGCTTGGCCGATGTGTTGACTGAAATAATAAGGGAAGATGTGACTGTGGTTACACRTGGTGCTTGGCAAGGACTCTTTGTCCTGTATGTTAGCCACAGATTTATCCTTCTGCTATGCGTACCGTCAGTTTTTCATTTCCTCCCTTTATTCTGTATTCCAATTTCCATATTTTTTTCTTCATTACCTTTTCCTTTGCCTAGCCTTGTTTCTCCCTGTGGTTCARTGACTGCTGTCTGTTACCTTGGATCTCTCCTTAAGCACCAGGGAGAACAGAGAGTGTTCACACGTACCACACACAGACATTTTCAGCACACACACGCACACACCATGCCCTGGGATCCCTGCCCATGAGGACATGTGCACATGCCCAGCTATGTCTGGTTGGTTTTGCACCAGTAATTTAACCTAAGCCAACCAGCTTTTATTAAACCCACGACTGTCAAATAGGGTATAGGCAAGAACCACAAACCATATGTTTYTTCTGTTCCACCACATGCTGCTCTGCATGTGTCTTAGAAGTAACATGGATATGCCCCTAGGGAAGTTAGAGCAAGGTGGGGTGTTTATTAGAAGACAATCTTGGGAT
Organism: Cardinalis cardinalis; assembly: GCA_014549065.1. NCBI lineage: Eukaryota > Metazoa > Chordata > Aves > Passeriformes > Cardinalidae > Cardinalis > Cardinalis cardinalis. Next base: position 2,449,943 of record JACDOX010000011.1, on the reverse strand, counting down.
TTGTAGTTTGGACTGATCATACTGCAGATAAAAATCTGTATGTTCTGTGTGTTGCAACTATCAGCTATTATTACTACAGGCTTTTCTTTTTYTTATTTTAGCAGATGAGGAGTAATTTTTGAGTATTTTGTAATAYATTGCTTGTATCTTAAAGGCAGGTTATCTGAAACATGAAGCTGTGTGCTAATTCCAGCTCCATTCTAGAAGATACGCATTTAGTTAAAGAGGAGGCTCCAGGTTCCTGGGTGTTATCCAGAGTTCAGTCCAATGACACTTTAAAAAGAGTCAGAAAAAAGAATAATTTCAGTAATTTTTCTTTCTAGCAGTCTAAGAAAATATGGAAGGTTTTATTTTGTTTTCATGGACAATTTACTTTATGCCATAATTAAGTGGCCCTCCTGGTGACATATACCCAATCTAAAAATCTCCCTTAAAATATAAACTGTTTACAYTGGAGAATATCCTTCTCCAAAATTGTGTTGCTATTTTTAGTTCTGTTAGTGTTGGTGTATGGAGGATGACTGACAAGAACTGAACATTAACAATGATCTTAGGCTGCTCCAGAGAATGGTAATTCCTATCTGAAATGTCCTTTATAAATATGCTGTTCGAGAACTTAGTAACATGTTAATAGTTGTGTTAAAGAACATTAAGCTCCACGCAGACTTAYTGAAAAGAGAGATCAGTCTGAAATATTTTTCATTGTAGGAGAAGTAGAGGACACTGCTTTGTCTCCCACAGACCTGACTGAGCACACAAGGAGGGTGAATGGCTCTGGCAAGTCATCTCCATCCCTCCCACTTGTTGGTTAAATCTCCCTTTCCTTGATTCTTCGTATTTCTAAAATTCAGGTTTCTGTTTCTTTTCTGACTGAGCAGTTCTAGTCTCATAAGATTTTTATGAAATAAAGTCTGGACTGATTATGGAAAACACARGCAGTATATTGAACATCTTAGTAACTTTTCTGAAGGCAATATCATTCCTTTGTTAACCATTTATTTTCTTACAAACTGAGTGGCTGTTGGAAGGTTTTTTTYCCTCATACTGAATGCAGGGCCTGTMACAAATCCATCTAACATTTTGGTCCTAGTTATCAGATCAGAAATGYTGTGACCCTGTGGAGCAAAGCAGTCATCCAATGTTGACTTCTGCTCTTTCAATATTTAGGATTTAACCTTATGCCAGYAAGATTTCTCTCTGTCAGATGTTGTTTTGGCCTTCTGCAGCCTGCATAACAGTATAGTGATTTGGCTTATTCAACAAAAATGTAATTGTGTATCTGTTCCTAGCYTGGATCAAATTTCTATTGCTGTCTTATCCAGCAATGTGCAGGGTGAACATAGTGGAGCATGGTTCCATGATCAAAGGCCTTTCCTGGGTGTATTTTCATAGTCTTTMCTATGACTGGACCAGGAATGAAAGGGTCCATAGTGAAATGTAGATCATCATTAGCAAATTTCAGAGTTTTATCTGTTAATGTTRTTCACACTGCTCTTGGTACTTAGCATACAGGGTCCAGGCAGGCAACTCTGCACTTTTAAGACTCCAGTGATAAACCTCTCTGKTTTTGCATCTGCTTGGCCTGGAAAGAGTTGACATTTTGTGCTGTGTGAGCTGCCTGTGTGCTGCACCTCTGTGTGCGGGACAGATGTTTTCAGCTACCACAAACAGAAGCTAAAAAAAAATAATGGTGATCTTAGTGTATCATCTCACTTTCTTGCAAGTGACAAATGGAAAAATAATATTGTTTTCATAATATTTCAGGCATACTTCCTGACTGCTTTGTTACTACTCAATCCTGAATAGTTAGGCATTTCAAAGGGGAAATACAATAAAATGAAAACATTAAGAATTTTTGAATTGTCTTGCTGTATCAATTTAGCTCAGAGTACTGAGCAATGTTGTATTTTAAACCATAAAAGTTTTGCCTTCAGTGGTGCTGTGAAATTGAGCTGCCAGTCTACCTCAGTTTATTTTCTCGTAATTGTGTCACTGCTTCTACAGAAGCTGCACAAAATATTGTTTCTCCCTGCTGTGATTAAGATTCATCATCTTGGGGAGATTTCATTTTTCCTTCCATTTCCATGGTAAAGCAGTGACTGATCAAAATCATATCCTTGAATACTAGCTGAAAAATTTTAAATTGACAAAAACCATCAGTCTAAAAGAGAAACCAGCTTTGCCATAACATCTGTTTCTTTCAAGGAAGCAATAGTTTCATTTGGGATGGAAAATATGTATTCATGGATATGAAAATGTTCTTTTGTGGTATTTTGGTGCATTTGCTACATTCCAACACTGCATTTTATGTTACTACAGACAGTTAATTGCTATAAAAGAGCTGCTTGTGCTAACTGGTAGATGATTAACCTTCATAATGCTATTCATACCCCTAAGCATTTTTCTCTGTAGCACATTTCCCCAATAATCCTGATTTTGTTACTTGAGCACCTGTATCATCCAAGATGGATGATTGCTTTAAGCATTAAATTGAGAGGGAAAAGCTCTGTAAAATGAAGTTGTTAAATAACATTTATYGAGGCTGGGAGAAGCTCTGACAAATGCTTTTGAAGACTTTTGGTGGATTTATTGAATTGTTATAATCACAAGCCAATCTTCTCAAGAGGAGAGGTGACAAGGAAAATAGCCAGRCATTGATTTAGGGAGGAGAAAACTCTTATTGGCTGGACCATGATGGCAAAGGCCATGACAGCAGCAGTGAGTAAAGCAGGGCTTGGTGAACCTGTGCTTCAGGATGCTGACTGAGCTCACTGCCTTGGGCCTGAGCACGTGTGGATGCCCATGGATGAGATAAAGTGTGGTTAGAACAGACCAGGGGAGGAGACAGGCAGGAGGTCAGGCACAACTACTCTGTGAGCTTGGAGAGCTGGCTGGGACCTGGGACCACAGTGGGGCAGAGGAGCTGTGCTGGCACACATTAAGACTAACACTTTCATGTAAAGAAGGAAAATTGTGTCTTAGTACTGGGAGGCTTTTCAGAAAATTGTGTATTACTAGTGGGAGGCTGGAGTACATATGTTTACTTTAAAGACCTGATTGTGCTTAATTTTTAAGGTATTGATCTTTTTTCTTCTTTTCACTGTTTCTGTTTATCTATTAATATCTTCTTGGGTGGTAAAACCAAGCAAAATAACTCTCAAGAAGAGCAATTACTGATAATGCGTCAGCTGGAGAAGTGTTTCTGCTGTTCTTGTTGGAATGATCTTAACAGAAAGACAGCAAACTCTGGACATGGGCAGATCAACARAAAACGGGTGATTTATTACACTTGGCTGTGTTTGTTGCTGTAGTGAGTGGGTGTGAGAGAAATATTTTCATGATTAGCCTCAGATTCAGGGCATGGCATTGGATCAGATTGTTAGTAATWATGTCTATCTGGTCTCAAGTTACTATGCTTACAACATGGGTTGCCTACAATTAATAAYTTGTTCCAGGGCATAAAACTTCATTGTTTCCAATTCCATTTTGTTGCAAGTCCTTACTTCATTACCATCAGGTCACTTGTGGCAGAACTCCAGCRAGGAGCTGGCGCTGCGGGTCTGTGGGATTTGTGTTCTGGGTTCATGGRGAGGGACAGCCTCTCCCTGAAGAGGAGTCCTTGTGGCTGCCAGCAGGGAGGTCAGGGCTCTGATGGGGAGCAAGAAGGCTCCGTGGGAGAAAGGAGATGCTAGCCTGTGCTGCTCTGCTGCCAGGTCCCAGATGGGTGGCACCGCAGGTGATACYTGCCAGCTACTTGTTTTCAGCACCATCCCTGCTCTGTGGGGTCTCTGGGTCTCCTCTGTGGATGACCTCCCCCATATTTAAGTCTCCTGTTTGATTAAAGTTGGCTCAAAAGCATTAAGTTGCAGGAAGCGGTGTCCTATTGTAGCTCTGTTTTCCCTTTCTGTAATGTCATGGGATTCACCAAGAATCTCATCCATCTTCAGGTGAAGGAGGTGTCATCTCTTGTAAGCAAAGGGGGAACATCCTCTTYGTGGAAAAGAAAGTCAAGGATGAGCTCTAGTAAAGTTTCTTTCTCTTCTTTTTCTTTTTCTCTCTTTTTTCTTTTTTTACAGAGATCAGTGAAGCAAAAATACATTTGTAAGAAAGTAACTCTGGGATTTTGTAGCATACTTCAGTAATGCTCAGAAGGATGGTGATGATATGCAGCAAACATATATCATGCACTGTTGAAAAGACTGAGGAAAAAATCTTGGTGTTTTTGGAATGTTAGAAACTTAATGCCCTGACTCTGTCAGGCAAAGATATGTGGAGAAAGCCTATTTAAGAGATTATGGGAATTCATCAGGCACAAACAGCTGTGAAGGCAGTCTTAAATTTTGAGATTGATGGGATTTTTGCACTGCAGAACATTTTAATTACTTAATTTAGGTGCTGGTGCATTTCTTGTCAGYGTGCTGACTTTTGGCACTGGTGTCACAGTGTTTGAAAACACTGCATCATATATGGAAGCAGCAATTGCCCATGCATGCCCTTGCACTATAAAATGCCCTGAGTAGACTCGAACATTTCAGTTGTTTATCACATACAACCATGGTATGACAGGCTGGCTAAATACAGTAAAACAGGAGAAGAAGAATGTGGGACCACAGCCTTCATTTTTCTGAATTGCATAACTCCTTCGTRAAACTAATCTCTTTAAGGACAGAGGATCAAATTCTCATCTCTCAATGTAGCTGAAGTTAGCCCAGCAAATCTGGAATTACTCAGGAGACGCTCAATCCCTCAAGCCCTTGATCWTTGCATAAACTCACATAGCATGAGCCACCTGCTGTGGTGGAAGCTGTTGGGCTGCAACAGCCAGAAGGACCAAGAAACCTTCAAAGTAGCAGAAACAATGGAGTTCAAAGTGAATCAACTTACCTGTCTTGTTATTCTGCTTTTGTTACTAATTTTTTATCCTTTTTATCCTTTCTCCCATTTTGCTGGGTTTACGTTATAAATTTATATATTGCAACATATATGTGGCCCAGCAGTGAGCCTCCCTAAACATTTATGTCAGACTAAACTGAGTAAGTATTGCTGACTGCATCTGTATTTACTAAACCACAAAGCAAAATATTCAATAAGGAAATAATACATAATGACAGGCAGCAGTCGTGACAAAAAGATAAGATAAAAACAGATAAGGGAAGCTGCAAGCATCAAAGACATTCCCTCTTCCAGAGGAGTAGCTCCATCCTTGCCCTCTTTTCACACTGAGGACCAGTGCTTTTCTTGGCTAGCAGAAAGCAAAGGCACCTTCATGAAGCAAAACCCAGCACCTCCAGTAGCAATCTGTCTTGCAGACTCTGCAGGAGCTTCTGATTGTGCTTGTGGCCATCATCCCATACACAAAACCCTTTTGGGAATAAAGCTCATGTGGTGCAGAGCAGGAGAGAGCCCTTTGCCCTGGGACAGGTGCTGTGAGATGCACTTCAGTAYGTGGGGTGTGACACAGCAGTGAAGCTGCAGCATGGCTTTTGCCAAGTGCCAGTTGGAAACATGCCCATGGACATGCTTCATCTTGGCTTGAAATTCCTTCTGGGATGCTGGATAGGCTGCCTTGGGATCAGCWTGTAAATTAGCCTCCTCCTACTCTGTCCATCCTAAGAATAACCTGTTTCCTTGGACAAAGAGTTCAGGCATCATAAACTTATTAAAGAATTCATTTTACCAGAGTGATATTGAAATGCTTCAGCTTCTTTTAGCAAAGTCCTTCAAAGCCCATGGTTTTCTCTCAAAGGAAAGAAGCAAGTAGTGTTATTCTAAATTTTGCCTTAGCTAATCACATATTTTACAAGCAGGTCACCATCTGCACTGTAATGATTTTCTTCCAGSAACATTCCTTTTGTTATGTTCAAATAAATTTTTATAATGGAATTGTTTTTCACTTAACTTTTAGTAATGCTGTACTAAGAGCAAGAAACTCTACTAGAAAACCTTCTACCTCCATGTCAGTCAAATTGTGAAAGTCTTATTACAGTATTCCTATAAATGACTTAGTGTCTAGAGARTATTTTAAATGGAGAAATATTTTACTATTGTAACTCTTATAAACAGCAAGTTTTGACTGGTATTTTGCTTGCCTMACAAAATAAAAGCACCAAGTACTGATTTTTGAGGCTTTATATCCGTGTGCCAATGATGAAAATATATTTAAGGTTATGGAAGCAAATTTTTTTTCTGGATATTTTATAACATCCCCACACAAATTGTGAACTAGATTTTCTGTTGCCAGAATTTTTTTTTCTTCATCTGGTTAGTCCAGTGTTACTSTTGCTCTTCTAGTACTACAAAATAAGAAATGCAAACTTTTGCTGCCAATCTTGATAAAAGATTCTCACTTCTGAAATAGGAAAAAAATATTCTTAGCTTCCAGTTTGAGAGATCTGCATTACAGCTGCTTGCCCTTGATTCAGCACAGCAACTTCAGTGTGATTATTAATTAGATAGTTACACATGACTAAAAAAGTGTCCCTGAAGGAGARTTTATAGTAAACAACACACTTTTCCATTTCTTCTACATAATAACAGKGCCTTGAGAGAGCAGCAGTACTTTGCAGGCAGCACTTCAGCTTCCATCTGCTTTGCAAGTCCAGCTAGAGTGAGTTTCAGTGTTGGGTCAGCAGCCTGCTCCTTGTGGGTTACTGCTGTGGCAAAGTCTTCTCAGCCACCTTTGCCTCCCCATGGAGCTATCCTTGCTCTTCACTTTTGGGCTGGCCTTGTAGGTCTCTGGGATGGATGCTGACTGCAGTGGGGTTTTTTGTAGAGCAAGTAGATCAGATGCTAAGGACAGGAATATAGAATCATAGAATGATTTGGGTTGGAAGGGACCTTGGAAGATCATCTTGTCCACCCCGCTGCCMTGGGCAGGGACACCAGGATGCACTGCTGAAATCAGGGTGGAAGCAAATATCTGAGGACTACACTGCTAACCTGCTTAAGTGCATAAATAAAGTGTAAATTTTTACATCAGCCGGACCTGAGGAGGCATTTGAAGGCCCTGGTAGTGTCACTGGGATGTCCTTTCACCCTCTGGTTTGTGGTATATTGTTCCTGTTCCCCATTGGCAGCTTTGCAGCCTGCGCTTTGGTTGTGCTGGAGAATCCCACACGCTGAAATTTGTCTGCTGCTTCCTCAAACTCTGATCTAGCCACGCCCTCTACTCCTCAAAACACTGGTATATGAAGTGTTTTTTTCCCAAATGTCACTTTTATCTTCTTACCCACTTACTAGTCACTGAAATAGTGGGAATCATTGTCAATGCCATTTTGCTCAATTATTATTTTTCTTCCTCTTGCTAATGTTTTTGTTTGTTTGTTTGTTTGTTTTTAAGGAATAGTGTTTTATCAGACCTGGATGTGGTGCCAGAGATCTCTTACCTAAGGAGAAGGAAAGAAATCACACCACAAGGCAATCAGATCCCCATGTAAACAACATCTCATTCTAGTACTGTCAGGGGCCATATAAACCATTTATAACCTGAGGAGGTTTAAGTCCATAGTTGCTTCTTTGGTGTCCTTCCTATACATTTCTGCAGCAATGCTTGATATTTTAATTTCCAATTTGCACTTGAATTTTACTTTTATGGATAATAGTGCTTGTTTTGGAAGAAATGAAAATGTGGGACTTATGTTTCTATTTGTAATTTACTTATAATGAGTAAATTATGTTATTATTACTTTAACATAACCATAATTCTAGTTTAACATAGCATTTGAATAGAAAATTTGCTGTGTCATTTTCCAGAAATTGTTTAGGTGTAGGCATTTAAAAAATAGGAATAGCTTTTTTTGTGTCATGGAAAAACAAAAGGAAAGCACAAGTTTTAATGTGCCTGAGTCATTCTGTCTTGCCTATCATATATAGAATATATGATATCATGTTAAAGGAATATCCTTTTAATTGAAAAGGAAAAAAATCAAATCTGAACCTCTATGAAGCAACTCTTTTTCTTTCAAGCTTCCTGTCTAGACTTGTAGTTGGAAAAAACTCTCCAGGAACTGGCTCTTCCGTTGCTGTCTCTGGCACGGTGCTCCCTTGGGCTGGGTGATAGGCAGCTCCACTCCGTCCATTCAGCARCATCTCCTGCATCCCTCTGAAGAGTCCCACGAGAGCAGCACCATCTTTAATCAGATGTCCACAGGATCCCTGGGGGAAGAGAGAGTTGGTTTCCTATCTCTGGAGATGTCACTATAGTGTTTACCTGGCTGAAGARGAAAGGCGTGAGGCAGCACTTGGGCCTACCAAGGATTTTGCAATGGTATGTGGGTGTCTTATTGTCCTMGGTGAAGATCCACCAAGGGCCTCTCAGTATCTTGTTTGATGGTTGGGGTTTCTTCATCGCATTTATGTGGATTTTTTTTGTATTTTTGTTTAAAATATCAAGGGTAAAATCCTGGCATCCTGCTGCAGTTGGTGGGAGCTTTGCCAGTGGGTTTAATGGAATTCTGTAAATGTAAAAATGTTTTCTTCTGAAATGTTGCATTTCATGTTTGTTTGTAAGAAGCTATCCTGCTGGCAGATCGGGAAGCTTGGGCTTCGTTTGGAAGCTTGGGCTTTGGGGCTGCCCATGGACCATCAGGGTGGCCTGAGGGGCTTTGCAGCCAGACTCTTGCTGAGCTGCTCAGCCCAGCTGAGCTGGGCTGGGCTGGGCTGGGCTGGCTCCTGACCTAAGCAGGGGCCAGATCTGGCAAGAGTTGCCTTGTGCTGCTTGCTAAGGAGAGCTGGATGGACTCTGCAGCTTGGTGAGAAGTTTGTGAGCAAACTCAGAGAAGCACTGGCTTATGAATGTAAGGGCTGGGAAAGCCAAACAGGTTGGTGTAACTCCTTGTGACRCTTCCAGGTTTTTTGAATCCACTCTTATCCAGTAGTTGCTGCTTAAACATTGAGAGTCAGAGAAGCATACTGGCTACACCATAAAAAACACAGGCCCTTGCCTTGAGGAGAACTCCTCTGTTTGTTTTACACATGAATTTGCTTTGTGCATGTGCTTTGGGAAGTAGCAGAAGGTACTGCTGTAATTCCCTACATGGTAGAGACCCTTCCTGTGACCTTGTCTAATCCCATGGACTTATTTGAGCTCTAGGATGGTCTTCAGCTCCAAACCTAATTAGGAAATCCTGTTCCCTTCCGAGCTCCTGATGGAGGCTGCTCTCAAGGYGGTGTGGATGCTCCTTCAGCTCTCCCCTGGGCAGCCTGAAGTGCACTGTTATCCCAAGGAGGGTACATTTGGCTTTGCAGGCAACGCTAGTGCTTAGGGAAGCAGATAATAAGAGTATGAAAGTATTCCATTCCTGAATTTATCATCAAGGCCAACTGGAGAAGATAATTCTTCCAGATGTCTTCTAAATGCAAATTTGTTATTTTTCATAATAATGCTATTATGTTGTGATCAGAGAAAATCAAACCAAAGSTACAGTTCTTGTTAAATGGGAATTYAAAKCAGACTTCTAATGGACAGAAACCARTTACATACACTCTGTAGCCTTTGCACGTGGCTCACATCATTGCTGTTTCTTGCACAAGTCGTGCACATGCTTGTTTAGTTTTTTAATACAATGTTTATTTCCCCCCMAAAAAATTCCCTTTGGCTCTTTTAACATTAGGCTTTGCTTCTGACTGAAGGCTGTAATAGACTGAGTTCTCATAGCCCATTCCTCTTGTGATCCTCTTTGCTTTGGAGAAGTGTTTCTGGGAACTTGGAGAGTTTTTGCCTCCAGCATGCTGCAGGATACAGGGAAAGCAAAGTGTTTAATCCGTCCTAAAATGGTAGAAGCATGTTGAAAAAACACAGGTTTAGCACACAACATCCCATTTCACACAAAGTTTMTTTTTTTTACTTTTCTGAGAAGGAAGCCCCTGAGAAGGGTTGTCCCCTGGTGTTCCTGGCAGCTGGCCATATCAGGAGACAGGATTACAGCCAGGAGAGAGGCAGAGGAGGGATACCTGCCTTAGCCTCAGGTAAGGCCAGGAGACTCATGCAGTTCAATTTTTTAAAATATGTATGTCAGAGAGAAGGGTAATAGGAAAGAAACTAAAAGGACTTTATAGGAAAAGGGCTAAATTGTAAACTGTTCCCTTTTTGAAAGTTGAAGGATATTGAGGTTGTGACCTGATACATGATCTCAGAGAGGACTCAGCTCCAGATGTTGTTTTTTCCTCCTTGAATGCTTATTATGAAGAGGAAATCTAAATTTCTTCACTAAGAATTCACGTGATGATTCTGGGGCTTCCAAAGAAATTGGTCTGGTTGTTACATAGTGTCCTGTCTGGAGGTGTTGTAAGCGCTGTGCAGGAGGGATTAGAGCTCTCATAGCTGCAGAAAGGCTGTACATTTTGATCCAGACTGAAGTGGGATGAAGTTTAGCAATTATTTACAGTGTTCACTTCCTGAGTGAGAGGRGGCTTGGAGCAGTGCCCTGATTTTGCTGGATGCAGGAAGCCTTGTCTGCCTGCATGGTGGACACTGTGRTTTCTGCCCATCCAAGGAGCAAGGGCATGTTCCCTGGCCATTAATGGTGCAGTGGGAAACCTTGGCGGAGTGCCTATGGCTGCACCATGCTGATGAGGTTTTGTATGCAGAATGTGAGGGGCAGTGGGATTCACACCAGCAGAGTTCTGGATGAGGATATCGGGCTGGTGCTGGGTTGCTGCCCTGGAGCATCATGCCTGGGGACCCTGGGGAATTGGTGTCCCATGTTGCCAGCACAGATTTGCTGGTGAGAGCTGTGTGGTGGTGTGGGTGTTTTGCAGCAGGGCTGGACGTGGTCAGCACTGTGGTGGCTCCCAGAGGAACAGGCTGCATGGAGATACTGACATATGGTCTGTGCTGCCCATCTCTGGTGCTTCCTCCTTCCAGTCCATGGTACATAAAAACCATCTGCAGCTGCTGAACGGTGCCCTGGTTGGCCTCAGCTCCAACTTCCTGCTTTTCAGACATGTAATGATGTTTTTCAAATGGTGACAGTATGTTTTGCTGTTTCCTCCCTTGTGCTCAGCTGCTCTCATTGCCTTTGATAAAGGTGTGTGTTTCAGGCCACTCAACAGAGTTTGTAACTTCCCTTCTCCTGTGGCTTTTCTTTCATTCCAGKCATTTTATCTTATAGGACACTGAAGTAGCATTCTTACTAATGGAACGTTTTCCAAGCTCTCTTTTAACACAACATCCAACTTAGACAAGTAAAGGATAAGTAAAGACAAGTGAAGGATGGTGGGGCCTCAGTCAGGCCATGATGAAGGGCTGGATGAATGGACATAAGCTCAGTACAGTCAAACAGAGTCRCTTTAGGAACTCATGAAAATGGAAAATGCTGCTTCTCTTCATAGATATATTTTTCCAGCTGATGTTTCAAAAAGAGGATTTATTTTTTTTTAATGTGAGGATCAGGAGAATCCTGAGCTGAAATCTGCTCAAAATCTGTAAAAGTACTTGTCCATACATGTTGTGAACTGCCTTTCAGCCTTCCATTCTGTTTATATTTTGTAATTATTTGTGGTCCAGCTGTTACTCATCTGTATATATAAGAAACTAATGAAAGTTAATGGGCTTTCTCATCAGAAACCCTTCAGAATGTGTTTTGTTATTCTTGCATGTGCCATCTGTTTTTAACAAGAAGGGCTTGGATTAAGCAACTATAACAACTGGTTTAGTGGTATTATATTTTCTAAATAGATCAGTTTCATAAGTGTGATTATATTTGGCATGAAGAGCTGGTAGATCTTATTCCTGTATATGTAACTTTTTCTTTTCTTCAAAGGGAGTTCTTTTTAACTCTGAAAAATGTCACTGTCATTGAAGAAATGTACAAAAGAGGTAAATTGTGTTTCATCAGGCATCCTAAAATCCTCTGACTCCCTATCATGGCCATTCCTGAAGGAGTTTCTAAAGCAGACATCATTAAGTCCTTTGTCATATAATGAATATACAATTTATCAATAATTGTTTCCATATATTTAGAGATTATAGTCAGAAATTGTGGGGTTTTTCCCCCCATGTTTTAGAATTGCCCCCCTTTGCTTTCAAAGATGATGTTAATTTATTTACATTTTTCCTAAACTCAGCTGGAGGCACATGAGACCCATGTGTGAGCTAATAATTCTAGATACAGGGCAYGGATAGGATCTGAACATTTGTTTCTCTTTTTCATTCTTCTGCTGGTCTATATTGAGTGGTTCTGCTAATTTATTGTATCAAATAAAATAAACAGGCCATTAAGAAGTAGTAAATTTGTGTCAGAGAGTTTGGTTGAACGTGGAATAAAAGTGATGTACACCTTCAGTGAATAATTTCAGCTGGAAAAACAAGGAGACAMATTACTGAAAAATCAAAACATTTGTCATCTTAGAAATTAATGTTTCCTTTCTTTTACTGTGAAATAGCAATTGACACTGAATATAAATAAAATTTATTTAAAAGAAAGTAAAAAGTAGCCCCTAGCTTCCTAGAAGAAGGAATGGGAAAGACTGAGTTGATGAACTTCTTGATTTAATTTATAGTGATATTGATTATGGCCAGTTGTTTGAGGAAGAAAACAGAAATAGCYTCTTACAAGAAAATTGTATTTTCTGCAATTCTTCAGTTTTTCCATTGATTCAGAAAAATCAGTTTATGACATGAATATAGCAATACATGTAGTGTCTCAATGCCATAAGGTGTCAGAATCATATTGGTCTTCTCATTTTAAGGATGTGTGTGTAATAAACAATACATATATAAATAAAAACTGCTAATGTGTAGAATCATAGAATGGTTTGAGTTGGAAGGGACCTTAAAGATYATCAACTTCCAACTCCTTTCCATGTGCAGGAACACTTCCCCCTAGACCAAGTGGTGTCCAGCCTGGCCRTTGAACACTGGGGACCTGCAACCTCTCTGGGCACCCTGTTCCAGTACCTCACCACCTTCACTCACAGTAAATAATTTCTTCCTTGTATCTAGTCAAAAACTACCCTCTCTCAGTTTAAAACCATTACCCTTTCTCCTATCACAACAAGCCCTACAAAGAAAGTCTGTATTCTTTCTTGCTCTAAGGTTTTCCTGGAATCTTCTTGAGACTGAACAACTCCAGCTCCCTTGGTCTTGTCCTCACAGGAGAGGTGCTCCAGYCTCTCATCACGTCTGTGCTCCTCCTCTAGACTWGCTCTGACAGGTCCCTGTTTTGCTGAGCTGAGGACCCCAGACCTGGGTGCAGAGCTCCAGGTGGGATCTTACAACCTGGGACATTTATGTCACTCTTGCTGACAACTGAAGAGTCTCATCAGATTGTTCTGACTTGATGAACACCGTTGAAAGTGTTTGAATATAATATTGTAGCAGATGTTGACATAGTTTTGGAAACGAATCTGTTTTAAGTCGGGTAAATACATCTGTGTTAAAAGATATTTCAATTTRACAGCATTGTGTAGTTTTATAGCATTTTATTATTATGGCTTCTTATGGTTTCATTTCAGATGTGAATTGTAGCATCAACACATAAAGTGAGTTGTTAATGATCTGGGACTTGAGGTTCTGTTTGGATTTAGTCCAGGTGTAGTAATTTTATTGTACACATAAAATGAAAAGCACATTGYCTGAAACTTCAGTGCTTTGCATATAAATGGTTTATTGCAATCACTATGGCTTCATGAACGTCCTATTTGCAGGATACCCTCCATGTACTGAAATATGGAAGTCATGAGAAAAATGTGTTTRCACATGACAGAAAGAGAAAAAGAGTGTATTCATAGCTTGTGCCAGAGAAAAAACCCAAACTGTTTATATACTGGTAAAATAATTAGATCATATGATTCACATTTTGGAGGGGCAAATACATATAGCAAACAGTTATTTCTCTTTTAAATCTCATTACATTAAAAATGTACCYAGGTTAATTTTCTGTTAAATTTAACATCTAATTTTAAAATTATAATTTCTTTTTAGGATGAGAAAATGTGACTTTAATCTTACTGTAACAAATCAGCATACCATGGATACAAATATATGTATATATATATATGTACACACACACACACATACATACATGGCCTTGAGAAATATTTAACATCCTATTGAAGTTAATGCCGAYGACTATTGAGGTAGGCTAGAAAAAGTGTTAATTCTGTTACTTCATTACTTGAGGAGCTGTGGGCATCTCTTGATGCCATCCAGAGACTCAAACTACAAGTGAGAAAGGGAGTAAGCTTCCCACTTTACCATTTCTATGTCACTGAGTACTTTGTTTTTCAACCCTAAATTGTTGACTAATTGTTCTCCCTCTGAAAGTCCAGCAGCAGCTGTGCAGAGTGGGGGACTGAAGTGTAGGTCAGCCATGCTGCAGCACCACAGAAGCTGTGCTGCTCTCTGAAATGAGAAGTTCACATTTGGGACAAGGCAACACAGCTGCTTCTCAGGTTTTTTCGCTAATGAAGGCTCATCTTGGGTGATGTGGTGAGCCAGTGCTGTTTCCATCCCAGCCCCAGGGCTGCCTGCACCTGGGGCAATGTTGCTTTTGGTTGGAAGAAGCAAAGATTTATGATGCTCATTTTACTCTGGGAATCCTAATACTGTGGTCCCAAGAACTCATCTGGTTTGTCTCACTTCAGGTCCCGAGTGGTTTCATGTCTTTCTGAAGTGTTTAAAGGTGAATCTCCACCCCTGTGCCTTTTCTATTTTTTGCTCATATTTCCTTGGAACAAGTGCATGCTGCCAGTTCAGTGTTTTGGCCCTTTTGGTGAAGCTAGTGCCCTTGTGTCACAGCCTTGGTGATGCTTGGGCAAGGCAGAGTTGGTGTGACCCTGCCCTGGTGTTTCCAGGYGTGCACCAAGGGCTGCCAGCCCCACAAAGCCCCCTGGTGCTGGCCAGGATGCAGACTGGGGCAGTCTGCAGCACAGGCTGCCTGCAGCTGCATTTTGACTCCAAGCTTCATAGAAGTTAAAGCAAGATTTTCTAAACCCCAAATATTTTGACAATGCTTGTTTCTTGTTACATTCAGTTTCTCATCAATAAACAGAGGATGAAGTGAATGAGACCACTTCTTCTGCATGTACAGGGGAGGCTGCTGAAGAAACAAAAGCACCAGCTGTGTTTCTCCCAAGGAGCCAGCATGCTGACAAAAAAGGAGAATATCATAGTCTGCTTGGCACTCATTACATTCATATTCTAAACTCCTGCTTTTATTAATTTACATGTTAATTGCTACTGTGCCACTTATTATGCTCTATTTTTTTGTCTACTTCGCTTCTTAATATCAGTTCTTCTCTTAAACATGTTTGACACATGATTATCTCCTTTTAAAGAGAAGTCCCCATTGCTGTCCCAAAAGGAAATGTGTTGGCCATTTAGATCAAGAGGCTTCATGGGTGAATAATTGTGAAGATCAAAGATCCTCACATATCTGGTGATCTTTACAGCAAATTAAGTTTCTTGGAGAAGATGCTATTTTTGCTTAGTGTCAGGCATCAGCCTCTTAATATCATGCTCTATTTACAGAGACTGTTTTCTTTCCTTCTCTGTACAAAAGCAACTTCCTTTCTGTCTCATCTGTTTCCACCATCACTGTCTGCRGGATAGAAATAAATTTCAGTGAGACTGTGAATAATAAGGAGATGAGTAAGTAAACCACCCAGACAGAAAACAGGGACAAGAGTGCAAAGCAGCCTAATCCTTCTGCCCTGGGTAGTGGAGGAGAAGGGCTGGGGAGACGTGACAGCAGAAGCAGCTCTATGAGATGCCAGTGCCCTTTCTGCCTCTGCAGGTGCCCAGTTCAGCTGCTAATGGCATAGGGTTCACTTCTCCCTGTGCTGTTTATGGGCTGTAACAGGCAGTAACAGCAGTTAATGTATGGGTACAGGCACAGGGGCATGGCTGGGGGATGTTAATGCGGGCAGCAGGCTCCCTGCCCCAATGTAAAACATGACCCCAGGGCTCTCCAGCCCTTGCTTAGCACCAGCAGGTCCCCTGCTGTCCTCCAAGGGCTTCCCCTCCCAGTGGGACATCTTTAGAGCAAAACAATGAAAAGATGTCTACTCTTGCACCTTTTGCAGTGAAGTATTTAAATCTCTGAAGTTGGTCTTTGCATAAATTTTAAAACATTYAATTAGAGGCTGTATGAGCTGGTCCTACAAACAACATCCTCTGTTGTTTATAAATTGCCATTTGAGGGGGTAACATTTCCTGACCCAGACAGAATTGTCTACTGCCCAGGAAGAGTGCAGCTCAGAGAACACTTGCTCCTCTTCATGTGCCTCTCTCAGTTCTGTCTACAAAGAAGAGCCAGCACAGGCAGGGTCATACTCTGTGACCTCTAAATGGCAATAATTTACCCTGAAAGAAGTAGGCAAAAAAATATTTTCTAAAGGCTGTTAGAAATGTTGGAGTCAGTGTTCCCACAGGATGAGTTTTATGTAATTATAAAGGTGGCACATACAGTTTTAAATAGATATCAGTGGGGGTCTTTATGCTGTCATGAGATCTGGGAGCCTGATTTTTGGTCTYCCACAGGCACAGACTATCTGCCAGCCTAGGAGCTGTCAGGGAKGTAAGAAGTACTTGGGAAAACAGTACTATTTCTTCTGTAAGGATATAGTTTTGACAATATCTGATGAAATGTTTCATGCTCCAAGAACTGTCATGTTCCAAAGGGAAAGCATTTTGCCCAAGGAGTTTTCAGGAATGATGATAGCGAGGTTTTGCGGTTTGGGATTTTTTGGTGCTTTTTTTTGTTCTTGCAAGTGGGTTAACAAAATGTATGTGAAAAAATAGCTAGAAAATCCAATTGCTTTATTGTGATATTCCTCTTTTCCCTCTTTCTCTGGCACTGTTGAAAGACTGTGACATGCAAGGGATACAACATTTTAGTTGTTTCCCAGCTAAGTGAAAGAGTTGAGTTTAGAACCTGGCTTTGTTTGTGGATTATGCCAAGTGCCTGTGATGCCCTTGTGAATGTGGCTGACAGACTAAAAGCTGCCTTCTTACCACAGTGACAGATTCACCAGAATAACCTGGGGAGATACATACACGTGTCCCAGCAGCACCTTCCCCTGCAGTGACGGTGTGGGGAGACAAGCAGTTTGTTTTCTGGTGTGTTTATTCAGTTGTTTTTTTCGTCAGCAGAGATTGCATTAATTTCAGCTTCAAAGTTTTAAAAACCACTATAAAGRAGCAAATTAGGAGAACACAGCTTCTTCCAGGGGAAAGATACTGAACAGTTKATTGATATTGTGGAACTGCAGGATTGCTTTTGCCTGTCCCTTCCTCCTTTCTTGTCTTTAGATGGTGAAAAATTTGGAGAGATGGCACCACCCAGGACTCTATGATATTTCAGTGTTGCTGTGATCCTGCTGCATTGGGTTATTTTTCAAACCTATTTCAAGTCCCCATTTCTGTCAGTGTGTCCCTGCACACTTAATTTTTCTGCTGTTGTGCATACTGAGCAGTGACCTTCACGCTGTCATGCTTCATTTTCGTGAAACTGAGTRCACCAAAGCAACAAAATGAAGCCATTTATGTTCACATTCAGGTTCCTTCAAACATGGTGTTTATGAGAGAAATAAGCACCTTTTTGCAACACAGGGAAAAGGAGAATAAATTTTGCACACATTGAACAAGTGTTGTTATGTATTATCTGTATTTTTACACATCTTTTGTCTGCTGTCTTAAAATTAACATATAGTGAATGGTTGAGAAAACAGATCAATCCAAAAGTATTCTATCAATAAATCAGTCTATATTTATAGTTTCTAGGTTTGGCTGGTAAATCTTTCACATTGTTTTAGTTTGTATGTTCTGTCATATTAATTTATTGCATATTGCTTTAATGGTATCTAGTATCTATCTTTAAATCTGTATATAGCTCATTTTTTCTTCTTTTCTCTTTATGCAAACCTGCATTTTCTGGACTTATATAAAATCAGTTTCTCCATATGCCTTGGCATCTTATGTGAGAATTTGCCCCTTATCACTGTGCTGTAGAAATCTTTAGGACTTTAATTGATTCATAAGTATTTCAAAGGTCTTTGCTCTCCTTGTTATCTGTTTGGTTTACATAGATAAAATGCCTAGAATGAAACATTTGGTAGCTGTAAGTGTAGGGGCTCATTTACAAACCCTCCAGAGAGAGAATGACTTCCCATTCATGTAGAAATATACTGGGAGCTCCTGCCAGTCCTCACTGTCTGGTTGGGAACATCTACTACTAAAACTCCTGACATGCAGTGAAGCGAGCACAGTGAGGAGGAAAGGAGGCTTTGGGTTGTCAGATAGTTTTCTCAGCCACAGAGGGAATCTGTTGCTGAGCAAGTGCTGCCCTGTGAGCAGGTATCTGGAAGGGTTTTGATTTGTAGGAAAAATAACACTTTCTAGAGTGGTGCTTTATAAACTAAAATTGGAGCAGGGCAGGCAGTGTCTGCTGGTAGGAGACAGGGCTTGGCAGCTGGGTGGGGAACTTGTGGCACTGCAGGTGTGGAGGGGTCAGCAAATGCTTTGCTTTAGTGACTGAATCCAGCCCACTGCCCTGAGCATCTGTCTGCCTCTGGCTCACAGATACACACCAACACACCCTTTCACCACCTCACTTCAGGGCAGAATGGACATTGCTGGTGCCAGCACTGTTCTCCTTGGGGGTGTATAGATATGCCCACTCCCACATGCTCTTTTAATAGTTGTGATTTGGTTTCTTGATTGGCTGTTCACAGCATACTGAGCTGTGGGCCCAAAAACTAAAACAGCAGAGCTTTGCTCTATTTCACATCTCTATATAACTTATATATAACACAATAACAGGCTGCCCTGTGAGGAAAAAGACTAACAGAATGTGTTCTTTCCTAAGTCTCACCCTTGACTTGGTAGTCCCTTGACTTGCTAGTCACTTGACTTGCTAGTTGCTGGCAGTCACTGATATTTCTGGTAGTCTTTCTCCCATCCTTCCCTGTGTGGTCCATACTGCTGGCACAGTCCTTGGCTGGGGGGAGCAGGCCCTGTCCCTCCCAGGTCCCCTTTGATGGCCTGGCTGGCACATACAGTGACAGGCAGCCCAGCCCAGCAGGTCAAACAGACTTGTGCTGTGCTCACTTTGTGGTTTTTCCCTCTGGGCTTCTGCTTGTCAGCCAGGGATGTTGCAAAGTCTGTGGCAATGCAACTCATCTTCTGCCAGTCTTCTCTGCTCCTGGAGAATGTGGCTTGAGCTGTCCCAAAGTGCTGCTGTAGGAGGACTAACAGACAGACAGACAGACATACAGACAGACAGGAAAAAGGGCATTAGCCTTGTTACCTTAGAAAGCTGGACTCAAAATGGAGGAATATTTATCAAACTCCCCTTTCCAGGGTGGAGTCTTCCCTAAAAGCTGTTAATGCTTCAGGACCAAGAGCTCTGCTAAAATGAAAAGCATAGAAGTGTTTGGGGCTTCTTGTCACATCAACAGTGGTAGGAATATTAACAGATGCATGAACAGCAGGCAAGGTTGGCTCTCTGTATGATGATTATAAAATCAAACCTATAATTGGAGATACMAGAGTTTAAAAATTGATGAGATTTTGTTGAATTAAAACATTTAAAATAGTTTCTTTAGGAGGAAAGACCTAGCAGCACACATTGACTAACACAGTCCATGTTACTGCTGCACAGAGACCCAGGTTTTGTGTGAAGTTTTGTTACAGAATAACCCTGCCACTTTCTTTTTGGAAATCTTTAAAAAAATAGCACACCGTTGTGCTTGCAAGTATASTGTTTTGATGAAAATCTACATAGAAAGACTTTTCTTCCTGTTCTTTTAAATTTTTGGCAAAACCTCTGAAGGAAACTTAAAGTAACCACGTTTGCCTTATTTAGGGATGGAGCAAAGGTGGAAGAGAAAGCTCTGGGTCCTGAGTAGTGTGTGTTGCCATGTTAACCATTTAGGATTTTCATGCTTGAAAATGAGGCATCCTGATGTTATTCTTAACATAGTGTTTTCAGCATGCCCAGTGGTAAGGACAAAAGGATATTTTTATGTCTATCAAACATATGTATTATACGACCTCTCTTAAGCAAAATATTTTGCTGCTTCTTTGTGCTGAAAGAAAATGAGATATTTGGAACTGCAGCATAAAAATTGTCAAGTGCCGAAGCTCTGAATGCAATTCTGTGGTTTTGCTCGCACAGCTTATTTTTAGATTAGCCTATCTTCTCCTTGCTAGGGAAATTAGAAATCATTTACAAACAGCAGATAAAGAATTGCAAAATTTCAGGCTATATACCCTTAGCACAGGCTGGTGGACTGAGTCTCCTGAAAATATTAGATACCTTCCTGATTTTCATTGAGCAGTGGAGAGTGCTTTGCCTGCAAATACATTAGTCTTGCAGTATGTTGGATTCTGTGTCAGATTCTTTCCCTTGCCTTTTCAGCTATTTCTTGATTGATTTTTTTCCTCTTTCCAGTGCTCATACTTTCTAAATTCCATGGAGGTGCTTCTCTGAGTTTTTTTCAGGTGGAGAGGTTCATAAACCCCAGCCATTCCCACACATTCAGATGTGGAGCTTTGCAGTGCAGGTGTCCTTCAGCTGCCTGCATCAGCCTTGTGGTGGTGGTGATGGTCTTCCCACTGCTTCTCCTGTGGCCTTGCTCACACATTCACTCTCTGCCAGGACCTCTGCTGCTGGAAAAGGTCTTTCCATGGTGTGATGCCATACCCTCTCATCCACTCCCAYTGCTATCTGTTGTAAGGTAACAGGGACTCTTGCTCTGTTTCTTGCATGCCTTAAGCTTATACTCAGTGGGGGGTGTACGCATGTGATGACTGCAGTTGTTGTCCAAAATGAAAAAATARTTTGTTTGGACTTGCAGAAAATACCTTGAAAGATAAGGACAAGTAGAAASTACCCAGTGGTAGTTTCAAGTTATTTTTAGGTTGTTTTGCTCTGAGAATGAGTCTCACACAACCACACTGTCCTCCATGAATAACTTTGATTTTGTGCAGGAGTTGGGAGACAGGGTAAAGCTCTGCCCAGTTTTGTAGAAGTCAGGTTCAGGTAGAAGAATGGTATGGGTGAGCATTGCCATGAGGGCAGCTCCTGGGGCAGTTCAGCAGGCTGCTGCCATTCCTCAGGGACCTCTTTGCTGCACATCAAGGTTTTGAGGTCCTAAGTCACATTTTGGAGGGTTTTGGTTTGGTTTTCAGATGTGTACCAAAAGATGGGAGAGACAGACATCCCAAATGCACTCTGGCTTCCTGGAAGTGTCCCCCGGTCTATGTCCCTGCCAGAAGTGTGAGGCATGAGGGATATGAGGGGCTCATCCCRCCTGGGGGTGCACAAGGAGTTCCCACCAGGCAGACACTGCTTTTAGCAGCTGGGAGTTTATCAGAGACAGGACATGGCAGTTGTCTCTCCTTGGTCACTTCTCTTCCTGGATCCTGTTTTCAATCTGGTAGGAGTCATTAAATGATCAATTTAATCTCAAAATTAAGTTATAATTATAGAATGAAGAAACATTTCCCCTAACCTCCCCATCTTCCTCCCCCTCCTCATTAAGGGATGTCATTTTCCTGTAAGCCAAGGGACATTGAGGGCAATCTCAGAGTGGATCCAGTTACTAAGCAGGCATTTGCCATGGCTGGCTTTTGCATGCTTTGGGAGATTTACTGAGTATATTTAGTAACTGCAATTGTTTCTGGTTGTGCTTTTTTGTTGGGAGTGCTTGTAAGTGTGGCTGTGCTGTTTTTAACATCATAACGTCTCCAACTCGCACTGGCAGCCATGAAATCGATAGCATTGGATGTGAGCCTGGGGTGTTACTGGTTTGTCAGCATGTCCAGAAATGCATACATTCCTTTGGGGTCAAGTCCTCAAAACTATTTAAATGAATCTTGGATGATAAATAACAAGCATATTTATTTCAGGCTGAATGAGAAGATTAATTTCACGGGATTTGGTGGATTTTTTGCCTTAAAAGTATTTTTGCTGTTTATGCAAATAACATTTTGAAACTAAAAGATTGCTTTGAGGAAGCAAAAGATTGTGGTGCCATGCTGACTGTGTGACATGCACTGGAAAGTCCTGAGGGAGCACTTTAATCTTGTACCCAAATCTGGCCCCACTGGTTTGGAAGTCCAGCTTCACAGACCCCTGTGTGAGCACTGCGGCCTCAGGGGGTGACAGTCACAGGGTGTAAGAGGGGTAGGTGAGTAGGTAGCCTAAACCCAGAAAGGTTAATGAATCCCACATCAGCAGCTGAAGAACAAGGTGGTCAAGCATTAATTCACTCCTGAATTTGCACCCAGTGTTCCTGGTGCAGAGACCTCAGATAAAAAAAAGGTGTTTGGTTGCTTGTGATGGCACAGAGCTGCTTCAAGCTTCCTGCAAGGACATCCCCTCATGGAGAGTGAGACTTGTGCCACCTGTGACTTTGATGAGCAGCAGGGATACCAGAATTAGAGCTAGCTTTTGCCTTTTTGAGAATAAACTATTAGGTCTTGCCTCATGCTGCTCTATRCCTTGTCAAGGGAATATCAATTAAATGACTCAAGTAAAAGATGCATCTGTTTGATGCAAAGGAGGTTTATTAAGAGAAATGTCAAATTGTGGCTCCAGGAAATTATGGCAAGAATTTCAGGAAATATTCCACGTGTTGAAAAAGACAGCAGCATCAGTCTCTCCCTAGAATCACAGCATAGCCTGCCCCTCTTCCCCTCCCTCACCATCCAGAAAAGRCATAAAACCAGAGGGAGCAAACACTGGTGTGGCCAGTCAGTGCTGCAGTCTGGAAATATCAACACGGAGCTATGGTAGATTTCATSTACATCTGCCCACTTCATTTATTTGAAATTTTTCCTGTTCCTCATATATTTCCTTTGCTGTATTAAAGCTTTGGAGAAGGTAATTTTGAATGTTACTGGAGAAAAGATTTTAATCTGACACAGCTCAGGACAGAATAAATTAAATTTCTGTTTGAAACTGGCTGTTTGCACTGTTTCATGTTAGCTTTATTGTATCCCTTGTCACTTACTATTGGAATATACAGCATAGGATTCCCTTCTTAAAAAATTCAAGTAATGCATTGGCTTTTTGTTAATGATTATATGTAAATATTTAGCACTGCAGTCCATTAATTGTTCTACTTTGCACATTTGATTTCTTAACAGAAAGTTGTCGTTGGGCTGTGCATGACTGAGACTTGGGCACAACTGACACTTAAAATTGTAGTAACAATTGATCCCTGTAGTAACCATGACAGGCTGGTCAGTGCCAGGCACAGGGTGTTGGATATGGGAAACTCCATTACAGCTAGGTATCCATAAAACTTAACTTGGATTTTAATCATTAACAGCAGCATCACTTTCCAGTTAATGGACTCAGAAGCTCACTCGGAGCAGAGCTGCAGTGGGTACTGCCTTCCAGATGAGGCAGGAGCAGCAGMAGTCCTCATCCCTGCAAGACCCTGTCCTTCAGGATGTCACTGAGTTCACTTTTTTGTCTCCATCTTACTGAGAGGCTCCATAATGACGCTTCTGTGTAAACTTTAACTCAGAAGGTACTTYTCCACCAGCTGCTGTTTGCTAAAGGGTGCAGGTTTAGACCTGCCACAGGTAGATTTCTGTTTTTAAAATGACCTTTACAGCTTGCTAGAGAAAAATGTGYATTCATTTTCTGAGAATCCTAATTTATTTCTTAGGTGACCCTGGCACTGAGACGAGCRTTTGGGATTCACAACTGTTTGGAACCATTTGCGGTGTCCTTGGGCTGTCCCACCTGCTGTGAGTCAGCAGAGAGCTCACATCACTCTGCTTGGTCCCCCAGAAGTCTTGTTTACCCTAAAGAACATTTGAAGTGGCACTAGATGGCTGTGCTTAGGCCTCAGGGTGCCTCCCAAAATATATGCACACACCCTGGTGAGCTGAGTGTTTTAGTGCCTCTGATTCTTCTGAGATCACCCTGTTACTAGGGAGAAAGAAAGTTAAAATAAGATAGGATTATTCTAGAAAAGTTTGTTTCTTCTGATTACAGAAGCATGCTAACTAATTCTTCTGATTACAGAAGCATGCTAAGAATTCAGTTCTGGATAATATTTGACTGTAAAGCTCATCAGCTGTTGCTGTGATGCTCAGCTGGTATAGGTCTAGGACTGCCCTCATCCCATCTCAGACAGCTTTGTGAAACTATARTGTCTCTGTTCTTTCAGTACAGATGGAGATCCCAGCTGCTCTCCAGAGACTCTGTACTCTCATCTTGATCAAGATGAAAGCTGCTCTCTCTTGCTTCTTGTYACTCTGCTTTTCCTGCCTCTTTCCTTTGCTGCTCCCCCTGGATTCACTTCATCTGCTGTTCTGTTGCTTGGAGTGACATCCAAAGCCGCAAGATAAGGACAGCTTCTAGGGTTTTGGTCTAAAGTRAAGATGGCAGAAAAGAGAACACTTACATAAAGCTGCCTCTTTGTAAGGCAATTCTCTGCCTCTTGAGAGTGTCTGATGAAGATTGTACTGTTTTATATCATTCTAAAGCTGTACATTAAGCAGCAAGACRCCACTCTAAGCTGCATGCAGCCAGGAAATGGTACCCTACCATACAGAACTTAACCTTGGCATTTGTCATCTGTAGATTAGCAGAACTCTTGAGCTACTTCATCCAGATCTTCATTGCTGCTGCTCCATGGATGGTTGGTCCAGTGGGCTCTGTATATGTCTCCCCTATGGCACTGTGTGGAGAGGCTTTTTTCAGCACCCAAAAGCAAAAACTGAAGGATTTTAGTATTGGAAATTTTTAGGCTTGAACACTACAAACCATATGCAGCTCTGAGGCTGTGATTTCTGTGTGAAAAAATCCTTTGAAATTTTTGTATTGAGGTTATCGATACCTGTGCATGCAAGAGAGCTTTTGCAGGTTGAGAGTTTCCCCAGAGCAAGCAAACATGTGCAGGAGTGGCCATGCAGCAGCTGCATGTCCCGTTGAGACCTGGAGCAGGGGGAGCCCTCGGGGCCTCCCAGAGCGGCACACAGAAAGCACATTGCCAGCTAAGGTGCCTGCTTGGCACAGCGTGGGGGATGGAGCCTCAGCTGCCCCTCGAGGGTGAGTGGGGGGTTCTGTGGGGTGGATGACACAGCTGGACCTCTCCCCTTGGTGTGGGGAGGCCGCGCTGCCCATCTCCAGCCGGGCCCCCAGCAGCATCCTCCTGCTGGACATGAGGATTTTAGCTGCAAGGAACTTTTTTTGTCTCTTGAGAGGAGCGCTTCTAAGAAGGGTGGATCAAAGGACCTCAGTAGCTCCAGATGAATTGCCAGGCACCTCGTTAATCAGCTAATAAAATGCAATGAATATGTTGCACTTGGAAATCCAAGTGAGAGGCCTCAGTCCCTTACACTGAATTTCCCACGTTGTCCTCATTTAACCTTGCTGTGCAGTGGCTTTCCTTTTTTTTTGTTTTTACAGTATTTATAGAGTGAATATTAGTGCAAGGCTTTCTCCTTCAGCAGCTGGTAGCATCTTCAGAAACAACAATCAAGTTCAAATGAAAAACAGAGACCCATATACTTTCTAAGTATATTTTACAAACCTATTTGTAATGGCTAGAGAAGAAAACACAGTTAATAAGGAAGCAGGGAGTGGAAGCTGCATTCTTTTATCTGAATATTTGTTTTGGCAGTGATCCGGGGTTCTCTGAAACACTGGCTTAATTGTCTCCTAAGTTTGCCAACTGTAATTTTCCCTCCTATTATTAGAAATAAGGGCATTTTTTGGTTCGCTCAAAGAGATTTATTTTCATAGCAAATGCTTTATGTGTATCCTGTTAATGTAAAAATAAAACTTTTTGTTAATATCTTGCATGAAGTTTATTTTATGGGCCCAAGCTCTGAGATTTAACTCTAATGTGCCCTGAGTCAGGTCACGTGTGAGGACCTGCTGGCTGCCAGCTGGTACCTTCTGTGGACTTTCACACACAGCCCCATCGGAGTGTAGGGCTTTAAGGGAAAGAAGCACAGTCAGAACCTTCTGACCCTTCTGAGCACCAGCATTTTCCTCTGGTGGAGCACAAACTATGTCTCCTACATGGGTAACCTCTATATCCAATAATAAGTTCCTGTCTCAAAGAGTGCAAGTGCTTGGGCTTGAGTTCATAGCAGCTCCGTGCACCTTACAGTTGTTCATTAGACTTTTAAATGTGAAATCTAAAAGCAAGGAAGAACAGCATTTATTTCACTTTTTATATAAAACCAATAGCATTTTTCTTAACACATTTTGAAGTAGCTGATGAAGAACTTTTCCTGTAATGGAATATTCATATTATTCTTGATATTAAAACTACAACCAATTAACACTAAAACAATTACTGCCTGAGAAGTGATAAAATTATGGGAAAAGTACGAGATGATTGCCTTTACRAAAAGATTTTCTCTGAATAGTAACTGTGCTGCTAACATTTCATGTAGRATGTGGAATGAGAAATCTGCAGTGTCTGCCAGAGGGGACAACTTTGATGTACAGTTTGGCCTCAGAGGAAGCTGAAGGAGCCATTGTAACTGGCAAACTTGCAAAGTATTTATGTTTGTGTACAAATATTCACAAATTAACAAAGTAACAKCCATGTATGCTTTATCCATCCTGTTTTGAGGTCCTTCAAAGGAGAAGGCTTCTTCTATCCCTCGACACCTGCTGTACTTTTGACTGCTGTGCTGCAGTTTATGCGAGGGATGTTTCTCATAAATGTTCCTTATCCATCCAAAAAGAAAACACTCAATTTTGTAATGGAGTAGAGAATCCAGTCTTTAAAAAACATCTTTTAATTTATACTGTTTGTTTTTTCTGGCAATTCTCTGTGACCATTGTGCTTTAATAATTTCAACATGTTCCTTTTTCTGTTTCCTTCCATTTTTTCCTATACTGTTAGAAGCAAAAATTAAACCAACCTTAGTGGTTTTCTTTTCCAACATAGAGGTATTTGCAAGACTGAAGTGAGTTACTGATATCTTATTGGAACACCAGCATTCTCATTAAAAATAGGGTAGGAATAAAACTATAATTTAGCATGTTTTGTCATGAGCTGTTTGGTATAAGTTTCAAACAGCTCTTTGTAATGAGATTTCCATATTTRTAGTCTTCTTGCTAATTGACAATATTCTTAGGCACTCTGTAATTGTATGTCTTGTAATATTGCATCCTCTTTCTTAATAGCAAAGGACAAGTTTTGTTTAAACTCCAGTGAAATTTGGTAGGATATATTAGTAATGTGGTGAGGGAAGGGAACTGAATTACAATTATAGTTTTCAAATACTGCATTTGCAGTCTAAAAAAGCAATTAAAACTTAATGAAATTATGAGTTTGGGAGTACTGCAATAGATACATTATTGGGTGTCAGTTGCATAATCACATTACTGCTGCTTCATAGGGTACTGTATTTTAGTAAAGAAGCTGTTTTGTAGTAGTGTGTGCTCATGTTCCTTGGCCATGGAAGGAACTAAGTAATCCAATTTAGCTTAGATTGCARTGAAAGTAGGAGAATTTAAGTTGTATTACTTGCATTTATCTAACTCTAAGCACGTGYAAGAAGAGGTAATGGCACACCAGCTGGCACACAGGAACTTGTTGACTCTAGGGAAGAACCATGTGCTCAAGCCCTTAATTTTGCCTAGGAAGAAAATTTCCACCGAAGCAACATTCAAAAACTTTAACAATATCAAATGTCTTGGTCATTTTATTTCATCCTAGAAAGGAGTAAATGTAAGGAATACCTTACATTTAACCTGAAAGKGGGGTTGATGGGCATTTTTTTGCAGTGGATCCACATAAACCATGAAAAACATACTTTTGAGTTGAACACTATTTTTGAAAATAGTTTGTCCCAAAATAGAATGTGATTTCTCTGTGCAATTATTTGGAAATTTAGGATGATTAGTTGAATAGTTTTGGACAACAACATGCTTCAGACTAAAGACTTCAGACTTCAGACTAATTCTTCTTGATGAAGAAGTGATAATGAAGAATGGGTTCAAGACCAAAAGGACTCAAAGCCATATCAATCATCTCTTAAGAAAGTAATATGATCTACAAAACAAGTTATATTYGAGGGTATATCACTCCTTATATCTCCTTTCAATCCTGTTCCTTTAAAAACAATAAAATAAAAGACTTACATATTTGGTGAGGCCTAGGAATTAAGGGTGGGTGTGCCAGCATGGTTAGGGCACATGCTCRGGTCCAGACCTGGCCAACATGGTTATGTATGTGCTTGCAGCAGCCTGTCATTTCCAACAGCTGAGCACCTTGCCACCACCACAGCTGCTGTCCTCCCTTCCCTATGGTGATAGAAAATAGCCCAGGGAACAGGCATTTCAGTGCAAATTYAAATATCTCATTTCACTTGCAGTAAAACCATGGGCTGCTTTTCTTGCTTGACTTAATGGGAAAACTTCGAAGTTTTTTGTTTTGGTTTTTTTTTCTCTTATATCAGCCTAAATGTTCTTTTTCTCTTGCTGAATCTGTAAAATAATAAAGTACAAACAGGTACTCAAACAGTTACAATTCAGATTCATTTTGCCACCAAAACAGGTACCCCCAAATGGGTTCACWTCTCTGTACTTTTGACCCAGGCATGGTCATCTATCTCATCTGAAATGTGTGGTGATCTTGCCAGCCTTKTGTGACTTGCTGCTTACTCTGGATGTATAACTACCAAAACTTCAAAAGATGTTGCAAATCTGATATTGCAAGAGCCTTTGGAAATTTAATCATGAAAGTAAATTCCAGAGAGTTAGAGCAATAGAGGAAAATGTTGGTGGCAATCCTGACCTTTGTTCTGTGTCCATTTAAAACCTCTCTCCACAGCACCTCCTTGTTTACATGGTTACTCTGGCTTGTAAGAGTCTGTCAGATACACCTTGACTTTTAACTTACCTGAAAAAGAAAGATAATGAATTCACTTACTGTAAGCTGGTGAACWTTATACAAGAGATAAGGAGCAAATTTTCAGTGAGGATGTACATGATTTACTGTTCTATGAAAGGATACAGTGGGATGCCTATAACCCTGTTTAAACCAGGGCTTTCCAGCTGCCAGAAATTTGAAATGTGCTTTCTGTAGCATTTCTGTCCTTTAACTGGTTGAAAAGTTGAAAATTAAAAATTTAAAGGCAAAGTTTGTTTTTAGCTTTGGAGTCTTTTTTGATAGAATTAAAACATTTTTATACAGACAAGTCAACAAATTTTAAATTTTCACTTAATTACTGTATAGTTTTGGAACATTTTGTTTTTCAGATAGTTTCTTTGTAATAGGCAAATTTTCCAGTGAAGATATATTATCTGTTAATAGGTTCATGCTCCCATAGTACCTGTAGCCTAGAAACAGGGTAGATGAACATTACACCCCTATTAGAATTCAAAACCTCTGATGAAAATTTTTTTTCAAATAATTTATTTTTGCAGAACTAAGTTTTAAAGTATGAATTCCAGAAGGATAAAATGGTTTTCATTGTTCAGTGTTGGTGTGTGGCATTAAAAGAATGCATGACGTTCTAAAGAGAACAACAGGTTCCTTTTAAAAATAGTATTTAATTCAGGAATAACTCTGCCCAGTGAAAGATCATGAGTGGCAAAGCATGTACAAATGCTTACTTGAATTTAGAGACACTATATTTTACCCTTCTTCCTAATAAACTTGGAAATTAACTGAAAAGAGATATTACTTGTATTTTATATGTTCAATACCCTGAGATTACAAGCCACTGTAGGAAATTTCGTGGTTTGTTTGGTTTTTTTTAAGAATATTCCACTAAAATCAGGGGATATTTGTAGCATAAGGCAACCTATAGTAACCCAAACCCATGCTTCTCATCAGTGTCAACCAGGGTTTTCTGAATAGCAAAGAGGACTTTAAAAAGAGCTCTTGGAGAAAGCCAGCCTCCTGCTTTCTTTCAATTTCCCTGTTCTATGGGGAAGGCAAAGTCTTCTCTTTTTTTCTCCCAGGATGTGACCACCTGTGACAGTCAAGTCACAGGTGAAAAAAAGAGAAAAAAAGAGAAATCTGTGTCTGTCAAAATGAAAACATTTTGGGAAAAAATTTAAGTATGTGTTTCAAAATGTTGTTCAGTTTAGAACCATCAACTTTTTCCTGGTCTCCATGGTGTCTGGACTGCCTTTAGTGTCTTTTGCTAGGGAAAAAGGTGACCCTGCTGCTTACCCTGGTGTCATAGACCTAGAAGGGTGTTTTGTGTGGTGGAAGGGAAAAGGTCCCAATTCCCAGCCATCCTTATGCTCTGAGATGCCTCCCATGGAGGGAAGTGTAGTGACAGGGACCCTCATTGTTATCAAGAACCTGCTCCCAAATGCTGCAGGCAACTGGGAAAAGTTCTTAAGAAAATTGAGGCATTTTTAAAGAAAAATTATTTTTTTCTGAGATTTTCCACTTACAAACCCTGTGCCTTTTGGGTTAATGCAAGCTGTCTTTTGAAAGTTTTGGTTTGCATTGTTTGGTTTTTTTCTTTGTGGTGTGAATGCAACTTTGAGAGACCATGCCCCAGTCCCAGTAGGGAGGCCAGATTCTAGCTTTCCCTCAAACCTGGCTCCCAGATTTCATATTGGGGTTTTTTCCCCCCTCTCTCTACAGACTAGGGTGTAGCCATGACAGCAGGGACAAGCCCTGGTTAGTTTGAGGCAGATAGTTTTGGCAGGGATCGCAGAGGTGCTGTGTGTTCCAGAGGTGCTGTGTTGCACCGAGGTGCAGTGTGCTCCATCCCGAGTGCCTTCCTGCTGAGGGGCATTCAGGTTGATTCTGAGGGGGAAGMAAATTGCTCTATTAATAGTAGAATCCCTACAAAAATCCCTTAGAGGTCATCAGTGACCATATCTAGTGTGATCCTGGAAACCCAGAAAGCAAGGCAGTGACAAGTTTAAGTGGGATGAGAAACAGAGGCACAGCTCAGTTTTTACTGGGAGAGACAACAGTAGTGTGCTCTTGGGGTAGGTGTCTCTCTCCCTTTTTTCCCTTGTGTTTATAACTTGCTTGACTCCTGTGAATGCCACTGTGAGAGCCCAATGCTAAGAGCTCATGTGATTTGAAAGAGGTGCAGCCTTTGGGATGGCAGTAAGCTTGTGTGACAGACAAGGGGAGGAACAGTGGAGCTTGGTGGGGATAGGAGAATCTCCCAGTATATACTTGGGACCCAAAGGAAAAAAGCWCAGGGAACATCTCTGGCAGAAGCTGCTGCAGCTGTGGTGTCCTGCCCTCAACACTGAYCCTCCAGCTAGAAATGGCACTGACCACAAAATCCATCTCTGTGTGGTGAATGCTGGACCTCCCTATTCAGGATTTCTGTGCACAGGACACTGCCTCTGTCACTGTCCCAGATGCAGACACAGCTTTTGTTGCTGGCAGCAGTGGAGATGCTGT